>APFE030768295.1:14039-47841 GCA_000404065.3 Pinus taeda | reverse complement strand
GACCAAATTAAAGTGGATGGACAAGAAATGAAGGGAGTGGAGGAATTAAACAAAGCAGCCCATAACCACTTCAAAGATCTATTAACAGTAAATGAACAACCAGCAAATCATGAGGATTTTCTACAACACATCCAAAAAAAAAGTGATGAACAAAATTCAGAAATAAACAAAGAAATCTCTAAAGAAGAAGTGTTGGCAACAATATGGAGTCTTCATCCAGACAAGGCACCGAGGCCAGATGGGTTCACAATCGCCTTTTATAGGCAGCACTGGAATGTCATAAAAAAGGACTTCATGAGAATGACAAAAAATGAATGTATTCAAAAAAACAAAAAATGGGAGGAAATACCAAATCCTCATATCTGGCTCTAATTCCAAAGGAATCCAACCCAACAATTTTCAATAGATACAGACCAATATCTATCTGCAACTCCTCCTACAAAATTATCAGAAAAATTATAGCCAATAGAATCAAGAGAGTTCTCCCTGATATAATCTTTGAAAACCAAGGCGGCTTTGTCCCCAACCGACAAATAATTGACAATGGGATTATTGTCCAGAAAGCAACTCATACTAGCATTCAAAGGAAAGAGAAATGAATTATTATAAAGCTAGACATGGAAGATGCTTTTGATAGAGTCAACCACCCATATCTAACAGTAGTTATTAAAAAATTTGGGTTCTCTCAAGACATAATCGAGGTCATACAGGCTTGTATCCCAACTCCCTGGATAGCGCCACTAATAAATGGAAGGCCCAGCAACTTCTTTCAGAGCTCAAGAGAATTCAGACAAGGATGTCCTCTATCCCCATTTCTATATATTATAATGGCGGAAACGCTAAATGCAGCATTGGAAAATCAAAGGAAAGAAAAAAAATCACAGGTATCCAAATTGCAAAAGGAGTAAAAAATATCAATCATTCTCTTTTTGCTGATGACACTCTTTTATTTGGAGGGGCATCAAGTGCAATAGAAAGAATATTTTAAAAAGTTCTGGATGACTTTCTTCAGGTATCTAGAGGGCTATTAAACAATTCTAAATGTAGAATATATGGTTGGAACTCCTCCAAGAATAATGCAAAACATTTCACAAATCCTTGAAATTCCAACACAAGCAAGATGGACGCAGTTCACCTACCTAGGACTTCCAATAGCCAAGGAGAATGTGAAAGCTTAAGTATGAGGCAAACATGTGGAAAAGATGAAGGACAAAATAAAAAAATGGGGTATCATGTGGCTCAATATGGCAGGCAGGGTGATTATGATTAAGGCACTACTTTCAACTCTCCCAATATATTAGTATGTGATTATTTTGGCTCTGGTAAGCGCTCACAAGCAAATGGAAATAACCATAAGAAGCTTTCTTTGGCAAGGAGGAAAGAAAGAGAACAAAATGTTCAGTCTGGTAAAGTGGGACCAAGTCACACTACCATATTAACAAGGAGGTCTATCCATACGTTTACCAGACTTAATGAACATTGCATTAGGGATGAAAATAATATGGAGAATGATAACCGGAAAGGAAATTTGGTGGAAAAAGGCCCTCGCCACAAAATACTTGAATCAAACCAGAACAAAGTTATTGACAGACATCATTCCTATGAGACCTTACACGCAAGTTTGGAAATTTATAAAGAAAATAATCCCTTCAATCAGGAATCATATATCTAAAACTCCAGGAAATGGGAAATTGGTGGCAATCTAGGATGATAGAATAATGGGAAAAGAGCCTCTAAATCTTCAACAAGACCTCCTTGGCATACAAAAATGGATAGCAGAAAGAGGGTTGAACACTTTTCATTCAATTTCAGCATGGGACCAGCAAATTTGGCATGAGTGGCAAATCCCAACAATCCCCTTAAACTTAAAAAGACAATGGGAGAAATTAAAGCATCACCTCAAAGGTGCAGCACCCATAAGTACCGTGGAAAAGGACGATTATGTCTGGGATCCAAACGGAGGCGAATACATGGTTAAAATAGGGTACAAAGCACTTCAAGAATAGCAAACCCATCAAGCGTGGAGCCTCTAGAAAGTGGTTTGGAAAACTAAATGCCTCCCTTAAATCAAAGCATTTATATGGACTCTTGTCAAAGAAAAAATACTAACTACTGAAAACTTTAAAAAAAGGGAATCCAAGGCTCATCTAGATGCTCCATGTGCATGATAGAGGAATACTCTAGCCATCATCTCTTCTTGGAATGCAGGATAGTCAGAGAATGTTGGAAGCAGATTACAAGCTCGCTGGAAATCAATTTAAACTTCACAAATACTTTCTCAGAATTTTATAAAACTTGGGAGAAGAATTACCCTTACTATAAAAAAAAACAAGGCTACAATTATCAGGCTCTGTAAATGCCATCCAACAGTATAGTGTTGGCAGATTTGGCTAACTAGAAATAAAAATATCTTCAAAGATCAAAAGCCAAGAACAGGGAAAATCTTATCAAAAACATGGGGTTTAGTCTCAGAAATTATAAACACTAAAGGGATGTTAGCAATGGATCACAACAATCTTCAACAAGAGGAGAGAGATTGGATTGGCAAAGCTATATTGGAAAGAATTGGGAAAGTAGGACCAAAGAAATCTCCTACAGCAAGAAATTGGAAACTAAGGATGAGCGAAAAAGAACTTGAAGAGTGGAGAAAAAACAAATTAGATTCAGTCTTTTTTCAATGGGGCATTGAAAAATAATTCAGGGAAAGCAGGAGCAGGAGGAGCGATAAGTGATCTAGATGGGAAAGAGATCATCACTTACGAATGGGGTTTAGGGGAAATCACAAACAACAAAGAAAAAGCCTACAGTCTTTTATTAAGCTCAAGGATACTTAAAAAAAAAGCAATCTAAGATCCTCTGATAATAGGAGACTCTGCAATTGTCATTGAAGCAATGATCAATAGTAAAAATCCCAATAATACAGCTATCAACAAAATATATCAAAGGATAAGACTGAATCTTAAAGGGTTGGGAAGAGTCAGCTTCAAACATTTCCTGAGAGAACATAATAAAGAGGTTGATAACCTCGCCATTAAGGCTATAGAAAGAGAAGCAGGCAACATCAAGGAAAAAGACAAAATATATTATATTTCCATCCCATAATTTACTACATCCCTCATGAAGGAAGAGAAACAAAAAATGGAAAAAAGCATGAGGCATATCAAAAAATCAATGAGGGTACTCCAGAAAATCAAAAGGTAGATTTGTTAACAGAGGCACTCAATTGGTATCTTCAAGAGTATAAGCAGAAAATCCAAACAAAATTTAACACTATCCAAAGCTCGCAGGCCAAGGATGACAGAAATATTCTCTTCCTGAATTGAGCCTATATTTGTCAGTTTAGTGTCAAGTTTCAAGAAACAAATGTGTTCATAAATTGCAATCGAAGGACCATATTCAAACACTGCAACAGGACATGTATCCTCGCGTTCATCAACAAGCTTAGTAAGTTCAATACAAGCTTATGTAACTCTTTGGCGAATAGAAATAGTCCTCAGTTATATGTTTTCAATTTTCTGTGTCAAGCCATCAGTGGAGCAATCTCTCAGTCAGACATTTTCATACATTTGGGTCACCCATCATCCTTCTATGAGCTCTCCGCTAGCCTCTCAGCCATCTCCAAACATTGTAATATGAAGAGCTTTCTCATTCCTTCCAACAAGCATAGCGCCCCCAATAATTTCCTATGTATCCCTCCATTGAATTGACATAGAATTCTACCCTATGTTTCCTCTTCTTTGTGTCATTTTATCAGGGTGTCTCCTTCTTCTCGAAATCTCCATCATTTCCTTCAATCCTATCTACCTTCTCACAGTTACTCCTCCATCATCCATTCAGCTTTAGCAAAAGTCTTAGTGAACATCCCTTCAAATAGGCCTCATAGCATTTCTTCAAAACAAGCTCAGAGCATCTTATCTTTGCCAGATTGGGCATTGTTATGTATTTGTGTAGTAACAGGCTGCAACAGATCAAACTCTCATTCCAAGGACAGAGAAGCATAGCAAAAAAATCTCAATAGAAGGTATATCAAAAACAACAGTAAGATCAGTAAGAGGAAATACAAAAGGAATAAAAAAATCACCAAAGATTCAGCAAGTCAGTGGAACAAAATGGAGTGTAATTCCATAGAAAGAGTTGCAAAAAATGATGGTTATCCAACATGCAGGGCCAACAAGTTCATGATGGGTAGGTTCAACAAAGCTCTCAAGGATCTCAAGTCAGAAATGAAAATAGAGAACATGTATAAACAGAGAGACATAGATAAGCAGAAAGCAAAAATAATAGAGCTTAAAAACAAATGCAAGCATCTTGAGGAAGCCATAGATTATATCAAGTCAATCACTCAAAGCCAGCAAGGGGAAACCTCCACTCAGCAAAGCAAGAAGTGCCACTCTCAACAAGAACAGTCAATCAACCAGTTTTGGTGAAGTCTTTTAATTGTATATGTATTGCAAGTTAGGACAGTATGTACGGCAATACGCCAAGCTAGTCAAAGGAATACATAGAAAATTAGAATCAAGTTTAGAAGTAGGGACTGTGATCCCATTTTCATCTTTATACTTGAATCCAATCCCCATCGAATGGAATAGGAGTTTACCTCTCTCTTTTTTTGCAATATAATCAATACCCTATCGTGTAAAAAAAAAAAAAAAACTAATGCAGTCTATCTGACCTCAAGAAAAGAAAAAGAATATAATTGTGATTCTTCAAAATCTTGTGTCTGTGATGAAGAGAAATAAGCCCTCCAAGATTGCTATAGTTGGGTTTGTTTAATAAGTCAAGAAGATTAGAAGTATGGCAGATGTTAGTGAATTGAGAGCGGACGTGAGAAAGAATCGGGCAATCTTAAAGGAAGTGTTTTTCATCTTCCACCTTCTTAGTATCGCAAATCTGATAGATTTTATCATCCCAGGGAGTCTTGGGAATAGACCATCGACCAGTTTCACTTCGAAGCTCATGAGAATTAGTTCTTATCCTAGCGATTCATTTTTTCATAGTGTTGGTCAACACAGAGGGATATTTATGGTTATCAAGTGTGGGGTTAATCACCTCCTTATAGTATCTTAGCTTCCTTTTGGGAATAGACCAGTAACCAGTTTCACTTCAAAGCTCATGAGGATTAGTTATTATTCAAGCAGTGTTCATTTTTTCTTATTTTTGGTCAACACAGACAAATAATTATGGTTATCAAGGGTGGGGTTGATCACCTCCTTATAGTATCTTAGCTTCATTTTAACCTCCATTCTCTTTAAATTATAGTATATATTGTATATATAGATTATGATTATATATAGTTATTATGATAGGCATATATATATATATATTATATTATATATATATATATATATATAGAGAGAGAGAAGAGATGAGAGAGAGAGAGAGAGGAGAGAGGAGAGAGAGAGAGAGAGGCCGTTAATGGTCAAGAGCATGTGTTTCCTCAAAGAGTTCACAGGTTCAAAACCAGAGGGGGTAGAGTATGTATGCCTTCGTAAGTCCCTTGTCCCACAAACAAAGGGGTCTCATACATCAATTTGGTGTCTGGCCTAGTAATAATATGCTTAATCATCTACTCTAGCCCAACCATATGAGAAAAACTTATAGTATTAGGACACATATGCAAACATGAAAGTCAATAGTGGAAATAAGGTTGGCATGAATTCAAATCTTAGGTTTGGAAGTTAGTCAAGTGACGAAAAAACCTTTTAATATGCAAATAATGACAAATCCCCATTTACAAATTGTAAGTACCTTAAGAAATTTAATCACAACCTTTTATTAAATGGTGATGACCAAGAATAATTTATTTTTTAATAAATCTTGACCATACATTTAATATTAGTAATTTGAAAACTCTATATAACAAGAGAAATAAAATGGTCTCCAAGTAAATTTGTATATAGAAAATATTATAATTCATTCATCGCCTTAATATAATAAATAGTAATATTTTAATTAGTGTGATTATTGATAATGACTATGATTAATATACACTTAGGACTTAAGACCTAAAACTAGTTTTTTAGCACCTTTAAGAGGTAAGAGATTTTTAGTGATCTTAGCATATTTATTTTTATTTTAAAATATATTAATAAAGTGTTGGAAGTCCGACCTAATTTTGTTAATCTAAAAGGTCAAGAAGGTTGACAGTGTGAGAAGTAATATGAAAATTAGCTTTAATATAAGCATAAACAAGATAATCTAAGAGATTGTATTTTCATCTTCAACCCTCTTAGTCTCACAAAAAAGTGACAGACTTCCTTCATAACCATGTTTTTAGAGAATCTACAATTGTCCAATATCACCATAAAACTCATGAAATTTTGTTCTTATTTTAACAAAGTTTAACTTATTCTTCTATGTCAATGAGGGAAACATATTCATATATATATATATATATATATATATATATATATATATATAATATAACTTTATCACACCACAATTTCTCCTTTAATTTTTAATGTAATAACATTTTTAAATTTCTTTTTATTCCGGAAATTTTATTTTCTTTATCTTCTAGTTAATCTAGTAAAACTTAGGCATATTTATACCTCAAGATAGTATTTTGGCAGAAATTATCTAAATTATTTCAATAATTAATTGTATTTTAATAATCTAACTAAATTAGAAAATATAAATGTTAAGTGATCATGAATCTATAATTAATTATTTATTTCATTTTTTAACGTATCTTAATACTTATTGTTTCCTATTTATTATCTATTTTGAAAAACAAAATTATTGTGTAACATTTGAATTTGTACTTATTATTTATCCAAAGTTATTTTTTAAATATCATTCATTATAGTTATTTATAGTTAAATTTTACAATGATAGTTACATTTAAGAACATTATAGAATATTAATAGATGAATATACGAAAGTTTTATTATGTATTTCAATTATCAATATAAAATTTAAAATATTTAAATTATAAAATAAATTATTCAAAAATAATTATTAATATAATTTTTTTCATCTTAAATTTGTATGGATCATTTAAGAAAAATATGCATCAAATAGTTTTTCATTGCCTCTTGTCATTAGGCAAACCAAACTAGTGATGAAAACGTAATTCCTTTGTCCTAAAGAGCGCATACAAAGTGCAAAAATTAAAGTTTAACATATTTGCTTTATGAAATACAATTATAGTGAAAAGATATGCAGTGTTGACTAGAGCAAAATGGCAGGTACTTTGTATATGATCAATAATATTTGTAGGAGTCAAAACCATAGGAAGATGCCACTATCCACTATTAAAGAAACATTAGTGATGTTTAGGTTGAAGTTGATACATCTATAGGACCATCATGGGTGCTCGAGGAGGTTGTACCCTTTCTGTTGTGAAGCAAAGCTTCAATTTTAGTGAGCATCATAGAAAAATATTTGTGTTCCAATGAGTCTCTATTTGATTTCTTTGTGAGAGGGGTACATTGCTTCTTATCCTTGAGTATAATGTCATTGTAGTCTTTGACTAGAGCATAGGAATGAATTGATTCCCAAGGGTTTGAAAAAGAGAAGTTGATATCAATGCAACCCAAATTGGCTAAATAATATGCCACTTTATTACTAGAGTGTCGAATATGAATTGGAAAGACTACCTAGATGTGTGTTAACAACTCTACTATTCTCGAAATGTAATTTTCCAGTCTCCAACAAAAGGATAATTTGTTCAACTTGGTAACATTCCAAAGATGCTTGAGAATGTTGATAGAAATATGAGAATCCCCCTCCACCAGCAATTTGTGAAAACCTTGGGATTTTTCCAAACCAAGTCCTTTTTTCCACAAAAAAAAAAATTTGATGCTTTATTACTATTCATTTCAATTGAACTAGTAGTGATGAAGACAAGATCTCCTTTGTGATTACGAAATATGCCTCCATAGCCAGAGGTTCTAGGATTTCCTTTTGATTCGTCGTCAAAGTTGTATTTAAGAAAAATCTACAAAGGGGGGGACCAAAGTACCAAGGAGGAGGGGCCTACATAATGGAGAGGAGACGGACAGATGGAATGACAATGAAGGACAAAGAGAGTGGATAGAATGGAGGATTCTGAAGGGGGAGCAAACCAATTGTCTTTCGTCCATTTCACAATGAGAGTGGTATTTCTTATGTTTTTAAGAATTTTGACCCAAACATCTTCAGGTTCTTTCTAGGGTCCCTTGAAGAAGGCCTATTATTTCTTTCCTTCTATAAGGACCAAAAAATGGAACCTAGAGAAAGGACCCATGTGTGGTTGAGGATTGGCTTTTTAAAACTCATAGGTCTCCAAGAGGAGATCATTTCAATGATTTCTACATTGTTGAGGCAGTTAGATTGATAAAACGTCAACACTATTTTATTCCATTATCCTTCTACAAATTAGCATCCATTGAAGAGGTGCTCAATAGTTTTTTGTTGGAATTTTCAGATAACAATAAGAATATCCCTCAAATCCTCGTCATTGTATGCACTCCCATTTTAGTATTCTCCTTCTTGCTAGCATCCATAAGAAATGTGCTACTTTTGGCCACAATTTTGTTTACCAAATGTGCTATTAAAGTGCAATATTGGAACATTACATACAACAAAAATGTGTTAGTCTTGGGGCATCATGAAATTTGTCCATACCAGTATTCCATAGAATTGAATTTCTATGCCTTATTGGTTTACAAATGTCATACATAGTGATGTTGGTCAATACCTTTAGTAACTCGTCGATAAGAGGCTCAATATGTACATTCGTATCTTTAACATGGTACATACCTAGTACTTGTTTCAAATGACACATAATTAATACCATGATATGTATGTATATAAGTAAATAAAAAAATATAAGATGTTATGCAACAAACAAGACAAATGAAAATGTTACATTCGAAAAATTAATGTAAACAAATACTTGGAACAATCATTTTCAATATTTTGTGCTCCCTCTTTATTGATATCCAAGGAGGAAGGTTATTACTGACAACAAAAATCAACCACACTGAGTAAATAGAATTCATCTCTCCAGATGGATTAACATCGCTAGTGTTTTCTAGACAAATCCCTTATGCGAGCAGAAGCGATCTCCCTAGGTTCAATAGCTTAACCTAGAAATAGCCAAACAAACTACATTATCTTTCCCTAGAGATATTTGAAATATAAGATGACCACCTACCTGGTGTTTAGTGCAAGATTCCTTCTTCTCTTCATACACTCACTCCAGCTCCAACTTTAATTCTTGAAAGTAGAGTCTGTAAATTAGCCAATACGAGCAAAGATATCAAGATTTACAACAAGATGTATTCAAATAGCTCTAAATAAGAAATCAAGGAAGCATATTCTACACATATATCATCAAATACATGATGTATTGGAAAAAAATACACTTTGTATTAATGATAATAGAGAAAGATTACAACCCTTGTTGAAGCCTTAATGTTACGAATCTCTCCCGACCTTCTCATCCTTTATTTTCCACAATGATAAATCCTTCAATGTCACCAATGCATAAGGATGGATTATTGACCTCCAAACTCAAACTGATAGCATAAGGGAAGAATTAGAGTCTCTGAAATCCAACCCAAACTCTATAACAGGTACTTCTTTTATAAGTAAGATGAGGAAGTCCTAGATCCATCATGCTAAGGCTAGATCCACTTTGAAAGGAGGTAGGTTCCATGAGATAAGGTATAAAGCCTCATTAGGAGGAATTCGAGATCGTATTCAACAGAAAATGAATGAATCAATTCTCAAAGATTTTAGAGGAGGAAGATCCAAAATTATATTTTATTTTTCCTCACTTCCAAGTGTCGTCACACTTGTAGTAAAGGAAACCTTCACTAACCAGCACAAGTTTCATGTGTGCAACATGCGCCATCGCATGTTCTGTTGCACCTAAGTGCAATGGAGTCTCAAATTAGGGTTTTGAACCAATGTAATCCAATATTCTTATAAATTTTGGAAATAGTTTTCCTCTTGGCATTACAGGGGATTGATGCAAAGTGTAATAGATGTCGAGAGATCTATGTTTGGGGCATTTTGACTAGGTGTGATAAAATGGCTTGTAAGAGATTGCCACGTAAAGTACAAAGTCAAAAGCTACAAAGTGTAAAGGATGACGAGATATTTGGGTTTGGGGACTCTTCACTATGTGGGACAAAATGGTCTGTAATAGTCAACTACCAATGAAATTCTAACTTTACGAGGTTCATTCTTAAAATGCAGCCATTTTTTCTCAATTTCCCTAAATGCATAACCATCTTTTGACATTCAAATAACATCATCTCCACTTCCCTTCCATGCATGGTAATTCATAAATTATGCTATGATTTCTCACATGAAAAATCATTGCAAATGTGGAATTATGGGAATATGATGAAGAACCTTTCGAGGCACCCTTTTTGTTATTTGGTCGATTCGATATCCACTGCTCTGACATTGCGAACAGTTCTTTTTTTTTCATTGCATGTTTTCCATAATATATAATATGATCATTAGGACATGCCTCTATAGCTTGATACTTCATTCCAATTTATTTTATAATCGTATATAAATATCGATATGTGCAAGGTAAAATATTTGATGATGGTGACATAATTCCACCTAACAATCTACAACATAAAAAATCACAAGTTAGTGTAAATAATATTAATCATAAATATTCTATTCTTATTTTACACATTTATTAACACAAAAAGAAAAAGAAAAAAATCAACCTTTATGTCTAATATGTGATGAAACATATTACATACTTCCAAATATGTGTCTGTTGTAGCAGCTACAACCACCCTCCAAAATTTTGCCAAAACCTCATTTTGGAGCCTCCCTACCAACCATCCTCAGGAGCATGTCTTGCATTGTCAAGCACATAGGCTTCATTTGAGTTTCAGTGGCATGTCATCTTGTGCATGTCAACTTGTTTGTCTCCCTCCTGCAAACTGACCTTCCATACTTAGACTATCTGCTGGCTGAGAGGCTCCCACAGAAAATTGTGCAAGTCTAGAGGGGAACCAACCTTCCCTCCAGAAATTGCACAAATCAGTTGAGCTACCTACTGAGCTCCAGATTTGTGCAGAATAGCCAGGAAGTCCTCCCTTAAGAAACTGCACAATCTGGCCTGGACGTGGGCCTTAGCCCAGAAATTGCGCAATTCTAGGAGGCAATCACATGTTGACCCCAGAAATTGTGCAATGCCTGAGGGACAACCAGCCCTCCTCAGCCCAGAAAATGCACAAATCCCTCTCCCAGGCTTGCGAACTATTTCATGTGCCTTCAGTTTGACTAGTTTCCTCTGCGACCGAGAAAAATTGATTTGCATGCATGGGCTGCTTTTCCCGAAATAACAGAAGGCAGCATGTAAAAGGCATTCCTATATTTTAGGGATCTATTTTTAGTGTAGAAATTCTAACTGTAGATTAACCTGATAATGCAATATAACCAAAGAAAAATACTTTAACCTACTTCCACAATCAATTTGCAGAAGCTTAAAAGATTTGAGCAAGATCAAGCTGAACATATATAACCAGAAGAAGAATCAATGCACATGAAACATAGAAGAATACTCAAGGGGAAGCCTCAACTAAAAACCCCACTATCTATATTATCATACAAGGTGGAAATATCTCAGAATTACACAAAGCCTTGGCTCTCACAGCTAGCCAGCTCTCAGTACAATCCTCACAGATGCTCACAAGCAAAATAGACTTCTCATAAACCTTCTCCTCTGCCCTTCAAGCTCCTATTTCCTTGTGCAGTTTCTCTTGGGTGATCCTCCTGTTACCAAGTGGAACATTGATCACTCACACTAATCTCACACCCTGTAAAACTATGCAATCCTCAAGGAATGATATTCCTTCTGCATGCATAAGTTTTGTTTATATGAAAACACATGCAACTGATAGTACACTGTCCCTGTCTTTAATCTCAACTGGCCCTTTCTTAGAATAGACATGCATGAGTTATTGATGAGAGAATTTTCAATTATCTGGAGTACACTAGTTGAGTGCATGCATGCATCAATTGAATGATAACTCGCAATTAGTTCCTCAAATAGTTTGGAACTAAGTTAACTGGACTTAACTCAGTAAACTGAGCTAACTAATTACAACTCAAATATAACTTAATCTTATTTGCTTAATTAAGGGATAATCTCCTTAATTTAAGGGATAAATCTTACATGACTTCAGAAAGACTTCTAATTTGAATTTCTCCAACTAATTAACTCAAGATGAATTAATTAATTATTTTTCAAGTAGCTGGTGAGACTAAGTTCAAATTTTAATTCACAATTTTAATTCAAGAACAAATTAAAATTGGAATATTCTTGTTGCCACATTTCAACACTCCCTCTCAACAAGAAAGGGATTATCTGCCACCCCGATCCTATCTCTATGGAACTCAACTTTACACTTTGACAATGCCTTTGTCAAAATGTCAACATCTTGCTCCTCTGTTGAAATATACTACAGCAACATGATCCTCCTTGCTACATGGTCTCTAAGATGATGATATCGGATGTCGATGCACTTGGACGTATAATGAAATATTGTATTCTCATAGAGTTTGATACAACTCTGATTATCACAATAGATCACAGTTGGATCCATCTTCTTATCAAACAAAGCAACTAGGATCTTCCGCATCGAGATGGCCTCACATGTTGCCTAACTTGCAGCCATGTATTCAACCTATGCCGAGCTGAGTGCAACCGATCTCTATTTCCTGCTGTACTAAGAAACTGTAGCTGACCCAAGGTTGAAAATCCCTCCTGATGTGCTCTTCTGATCTAATGGACTCCCTGCCCAATCTGCATCAGTGAAGCCCTGTAGCTTCGCTACCTCTGTCCACCTGTACCATAATTCATACTAAGATGTGCCTCTGAGGTAACTCAATACATGCTTTGCCACCTTCCAAAACATCTTGGTAGGTTGAACCATCACTTGACTCAGCTGGTTCACCACATAGCACAAATTTTCTCGTGTGTTCACTAAGTACATCAGTGAACTCACAAGCTGGCTATGCACAGTAGCCTCTACTACTTCTCCTGAAGTAGCATTCTCCTTCCTCCACTTACCTGCTAGAGGAGTCTGCATGGGCTTGCACTTCTCCATGTGGAATCTCCTGAGTATCTCGTTGGCAGACTTGCCCTGAGACACAAACAATTCCCCATCCTTCTGCCACACTTCCATGCCAAGGAAGTAATGCATGAGATCCATGTCTTTCATCTCGAATTCTCTTGCATGGTCCTCCTTGAAAGAAATGATCAACTGATCATCACCTATCAATATGAGATCATCAACATAAAGTACAATGATCAATGGCTTACCTTTCACCATGATGTGGTACAGGTTCGCATCCGCTTCACTCTTTGTGAAGCCCAACCCAGTGAAATAGTTGTCTATCCTGGTGTACCAAGCACGAGGTGCTTGCTTCAGCCCATACAATGCTCTCTTGAGTTGGCACACATGCGACTCATAATCAAAGGTCTCAAAACCTTTTGGCTGCTCTATGTACACCTCTTCCTCAATCTTGCCATTGAGGAATGCAGTGTTCACATCCATTTGATGGATCTTCCAACCCATCTGTGCCGATAGTGCCAACATCAATCTGATAGATGAGTACCTTGTGAAAAGAGAAAAAGTCTCATCATAGTCAATCCCATCAACCTATGAAAAGCCAGAGGCCAAAAATCTTTCCTTATGCTTCTACACACTACCATTAGAAACTTGCTTTACCTTGTAAAGCCAACGGGAACTCACAACTGACTTGTTCTCTGGTCTTGGAACCACGTCCCAAACACTGTTACAAACTATGGAGTCATACTCCTCCACCATAGCATCAACCCAAATTGGCTGATGCACTGCTTCCTCAAAGGAATATTGCTCAGTCTCAACACATTCCCCAACAAGGGCCATGTATCTAGTGTACCTCTTAGGTGATCTCCTCTGTCTACACTGAGAAAATGGTGCTCCCACATTCTCTCTCGCATCCTCCAACAATCTGTCAGCTTCTCTTGTGTTTTTAGTCCATCTCTGGAAGAATCTGCTTGAGTATATGTCTCCAATCCTGGAACCTCTACATGTGGCTGCTCCACATCAGTTTGAGGCTCCTCCTCCTTAGGAACCAACAATTCCTCCACAACCTATAGTTGGAGCTCCCTCTCAAGGGAAACTCGCAAGGCCTTCTGCTCATCAAACTTGAGATCTCTGCGAACCACTGTCCTCTGATTGGTAGGCACGTACACCCGATAGCTATGAGGTGTATCTGTGTACCCCACAAGTATCCCCAACTCTTTTGTTGGCTCAAGCTTCTTCCATGCATCCTTTGTCACATGGAAATATACCAATGAGCCAAAGATCCTGAAGTGATCCACATCTGGTCTCTTACTAGAGAAAGCTTCCTCTGGTGTCTTCATTCCAAGTATATGATGCAGGCTTCTATTCTGCAAATAGACCGTTTTTTTTCATGCCTCATCCCACAAGTGAAGTGGTAGGCCTTGGTCATGCAGCATCGCTCATGCTACCCCTATAATAGTTCTATTCTTCCTCTCGGTCACCCCATTCTGTTGTGGGTTATGAGGTGTCGCTAACTCTCGTTTAATTCTTTCCGCTACACAAAAGTCCTTAAACTCTTGAGAGACATATTCTCCACCATTGTTGCTTCTCAAGGCCTTGATCTTCTTCCCTGACTCTTTCTGGACCAAAGCTTTGAACTCACAAAACTTTGTGAAGGTTTGGTCCTTCTTCTGCATGAAATAAATCCAACATTTACAAGAAAAATCATCAATGAAAATCACATAATACCTTTGCTTTGATGTGGATGTCGTCGAGAATGGTCCACACAAATCAGTATGAACTCACTCTAAGATAGCCTCTGCTCGATTGTCTCGATAATGAAAGGAAGACTTTATGTACTTTCCCAAGGTACAACCTTTGCAAGTGTCAACTTGCTCAAGTTTACCTTTGGGAAGTCCTGTAGATATTTGTTGCATTATCTTTGAAGCCCCATGATGAAAATGGCCCAACCACCTATGCCACAACTCACCAATACCTTGGCTTTGCACCAACTCTGCTTCCGTACTCAATGCTGCAAAATCATCTACCTCTAGTTTATAGTGATTCTTCACCCAAATCCCTATCCTCTTGGTCTGACCTATGGCTATGTGTCTTAGGAACACCTTTCCTTTATTGAATACAGCATCATAGCCTTTCTCCACCAACATCGCAATCGATACCAAGTTCTTCTTCAGTCCAGGCACATACTTCACATCTGTCAAGCTAAGAGGAGCTCCATGCTCCCTGTAAAAAGCAATTGTGCCCACTCCTGAAACGCTGTACTTTTCGTCATCACCCATCTCTATGTGCATCTTGAGGTCTTTCTCCTCAAAGGTACTAAATAGACTTTTATCGCCAGTCATGTGGAATGAGGCTCGACTGTCAAGATACCAAACACAACCCACTATCGATGACACCATGCATGCGATGAGTGTAAAGTCCATTTCGAAATGAGAGGCTAATGCCTCACCTTCCGATCCTTTTGTAGATCCCTTCTTGGACTTCTTCAATGGGAAATTAGTAGCATAATGTCCCATCTTGTGACAATTAAAGCATCTCACTTTAGACTTGTCACTCTTCTTCCCTCCATGAGAAGAATTCGATTTGGAATGGTTAGCCTTCCCCTTTCCTTTCCTTGCCTTACTTGCTAAGGCCAGATTTTCTTCATCATCATTCTTTGATGAAGAACCATCTCGTGTGCTTTTGGATTTCTTGATCAATGAAACCCTTCAATCCATTGTCTTCTAATACAACCTCCATTCTATCTTTCCATGCTATGTAACTCGAGTTTCCTTCCAAGGCATACTCGAGTCTCAAGCCATAGAACGTCATTGATCAACCTGAAGTATGATATGAATTCGATTTTCACCTGCAACCCCAAGCTTCAAACTTCAAATTCTCTTCTCAGCATACTGTTCACAACTCTAATAACCTTTGCTCTGACACCATGTAGAAATTTTGACTGTAGATTAACCTGATAATGCAATATAACCAAAGCAAAATACTTTTACCTACTTCTACAATCAATTTGCGGAAGCATAAAATATTTGAGCAAGATCAAGCTGAACACATATAACTAGAAGAAGAATCAATGCACATGAAACACAGAAGAATACTTAGGGGAAAGCGTCACCTAAACTATCTGTATTATCATACAAGGTGTAAATATCTTAGAATTACACAAAGCCTTAGCTCTCACAACTAGCCATCTCTCAGTACAATCCTCACAGATGCTCACAGGCAAAATAGACTTCTCATAAACCTTCTCCTCTACCCTCCAAGCTCCTATTTCCTTGCACAATTTCTCCTGGGTGTTCCTCTTGTTACCAAGTGGAACAGTAATCTCACACCCTATAAAACTGCGCAATCCTCAAGGAATAATATTCCTTCTGCATGCATGAGTTTTGTTATAGGAAAACATATGAAATTGATAGTACACTGTCTCTGTCTTTAATCTCAACTGGGTCTATCTCATAATAGACATGCATGAGTTAATAATGAGAGAATCTTCAGTTATCTAGTGTACACTAGTTGAGTGTATGCATCAATTGACTGATAACTCACAATTAGTTCCTCAAACCGTTTGGAACTAATTTAACTGGACTTAACTCAGTAAACTAAGCTAACTAATTACAACTCAAATATAACTCAATCTTATATGCTTAATTAAAGGATAATCTCCTTAATTTAAGGGATAACTATTGCATGACTTCAGAAAGACTTCTAACTTGAATTTCTCCAACTAATTAACTCAAGATGAATTAATTAATTATTTTTCAAGCAGGTGGTGAGACTAAATTCAAATTTTAATTCACAATTTTAATTCAAGGACAAATTAAAATTCGAATGTTCTTGTTGCCACATTTCAACATTTAACAGCTGGAGATTACATGCAAATATCATTTTAGAAACCTCCCACTAAGTGTCGCTTTTCCCTAGATTTGTGACATGTGCATAATAACCTCAATCTTATCAATCCGTATGTACCATATGTTACAGAGCTTATTCCTCACATCGATCTTGCAACTCTGACATCCCACATCGCATCTACGAGTCTTGGGTACCTTCAACTTAGTTGTTACAGGGTAAGTCTTCTTCTCATGTCCTGCGCTGCGTCTCTATCTCTTTTTATTTTTCGCTTTGTGTAAGTGTTGTCTTCTTGATTTCAATGAACACTTGTTATCGTTTTAATGTATGTTAGCTTGTAGAAGAACTGTTTAAGTTTTTGTTTGCATCTCACTAATGTCACATGCATGACACTGTTTTCGCACCGATGGTTATCGTTGCGGCGACCCGCTTCACACACACACATGTTTTCCCATTTTCTAAATCCTGCACTAATTGTTTGCATGCATTATCACTCACTCTTGTTTACACTCAGTTTCACCATGCATTCAGACTTCTCATGTTTTCAGTCACCCATCGGTAGGTATAGGCTGTCGTGACTGACTAGAATTGTGCATTTCTTAAGTGAAGGCTCTTCCTTCACTCCAAAAATTGTGCAAGCCTGGCCCAACACTGACCTCTAGGCTTGCATTGTACAATTCTGGGAGGCAATGCCTTGCTAGCCCCAGAAACTGCATAATGCAGTTTGTTGGTTTGCATGTCACTGTTGACTGAAATTGCGCATTGCACAGTTTCAGTCCTCAAAAGGCCAAGTTAGACTATGCATTGCGTAGTTCCAGCAGTCAATCAGCCTCCACGACAGCCCAGACTGTGCCTTGCACATTTTTGGTAATCAGTCTCCCATCCTCTCGGTGAAAATTGTGCAATCTTCACAGAGAGTCACACAGGTATGTTGCATGTCATTCCTCTAGTTTGTTTTGGTTTTCAATTGATATATTTTTTGCCATGACTGTTGTTATGTCTCCAGGTATCACAGGTGTTCGTCTGCCTCTCAACAGTACAGGCACATCAGCCCTAGAAAGTAGAGTCAAAGGACACCGTCGAGAGTGCAACTGGGGATGCAGTCGATCAAGTGTCTATGAACTTGCCTATATATGGAGACATCAAGTTGTCCATAAAAAGGGATATCAAGATGAAATGGAATCAGCATCATAGCGAGCAGCACGATCAGTAGCAGCAAAAGGTAGTAGAGTTGTGCACGGCAATGGCAAGAGGAAGGTTGTTGGTAGCATAGAGCCAGAGAAAATTTGCAACTTCAAGCAAATCCACTTGTGATGAAAGTAGCTTTGGAGATTGAGGCTATGAAGTGACAATGCGACAAGATTTGCATAGACTTGAGAAGGAATTGTAGAAGGAACAGATATAGCAGGAGGCACAACATGCACAGACTGATGAAACTACACCAATACAGGTTATAAACCCATCCCAGTAGCTAGCACGGAGCAGACAAGGTAAGAAGTGTTGTCGATCACATGCAAGGGTGTTTAGGAACATGGATTTCATTATGCAAACACATGCGATCCCACCCATTGGCACACTCACTGAGGCAAAGGCAAGAACCAACTCTGACTAAAGTTGAATATGTATTTTGGCAAGTTAATGTGTATAGCCACCAGCACACACTTGGAGATAAGCGCAAACGCTATGCATCAGCATGTTGTTGGTACGTTGTGCCCAAGACATTGATGCACATGTTATCAGATGAGTTGGACAAAGGAGCCAAATCATTGTACCTAGATGCAATAGAGGCAAGAGATCGATTGCAATAGGATGTCACCATTGAGCACGTGGGCACAATCACAGATGACCAAGCTTCGCATCAGTTCGCCATTATCGATTAACACGAGGATAGCGAAGAGTTGGTCTTCCCACAACTGTCTGAGTCTTAGTGATAGTTTGCATGGCTTACTCAAGCCTATTTTGTCTCACATGGGTACATGTAACATCTTGTAAAGTGAAATTCCAAGTGTCGATAATCAAATGTAACATTCATGTAGTAGTTGAAGAGTCGTGAGGGAGGTGAAGAGTCACAAAGGGGAATGTTAAGGGTTACCCCACCCTTAAATGCTATTTATAGAACCTCATAACTCATTGTACGAGATTTTAGGAACCAAGCTTCCTATAGGTGTATCTTAGAGAAAGCGTGGAGTGTATTGGAATGAGCTGGTGATGTATCTTTGCTCGAGTGTTCTGTTTCAAGTTGTGTGTTTCCACAGGTTTCCAAGGGGCACACTCATTCCACTTTCCATGTGTTAGAACACTTCATGCACCTTCCTTGGCTCGGTGCGGATGTCACACCCTTTCTACCAACAAGGACATCTTACTTACCTCTGTGCAAAACCGTGGTCAAGGCAATACCGTACAACCCACTGTTGGGGACTCCTACACCAAACGGTCTGAGGTCTAGTTAGGACTTCTTACCAAGGAGATCCCTTGATATGTTGGCGGGTCCAACACCATCAACATTTTGGCGCTAGAAGGAGGGACAGATGACAAGCTGAGTCCTCACAATCTGTTTTGAATCTCTACATATCTATCATGACTAACTACAAAGTTTCTCTTCCGAATTGTATGTCTTACGAAAACAACTTCAAAATCTTGGAAGAAATCTGGGATAACTTTTGACATAAAACATACGATGGTGGAGGCTATGTAGCCTTGCTTAGGCACACAGTTGGCGTTGTAGGCTCATGCAAAAGATATGGAATCTTTGAAGAGTACATGACCTATGCGTTGTTCACCTACACGCTTCAAGGGCACCCCATGCATTGGTGTCCCATGCTACCTAAAAATATATTCATTCTCATTCTCATCTAGTCATAGAGATAGACCGTGCTTTCAATCATTTTGACTGTAAAGCACTAAACAAAGAAATTCTGGAATTATGGAAAGCACCTGATGAATCTCTTGAATAGTTTTACATGCGCTTTCGTAATCTTGCATACCAATTTCCTGAAGATGAAACTCATTTGGAATTTCTCAATGGAAAATTTGAGTATCTTCTTCACATATCCAAAAATATGCAATTCTTGAAATCAACTGAACCCCGCTCAGCACACTTTGGTGATGGAGCTATGCAATCACAGGCAGGCACAGTTGTTGTCATAAGTGAATGTCTGCCTTCACCTCATCAAAATGCTCTACCACCGCAGAGTGATGTAGGAGAACATGCACAGACATTTGTTGAACTGTCACATCCTCCCAACCCACTTGCCCTTGACATCTACGCATATTTGGCTTGCAAGCCCATTGGTTGTCAAGTGGATTCATTCCCTCAACCTCCTTCTTCGCATTCCATTGATCCTCTGGATTGTATTTTGTTGTGTTCTTTCATTCTAGACTCCACACTTGTTGTGAATGAGGATCAAGCTGTTGACGGAGTTGGTGTTGTGCAGCCAACCTGTGCCATCATTCATGATGAGTGTGTGCAAGAATCTAAAGAAGAACCTGCGGTGAAGGATGACTCCCTTCTAGTCGTGCCTCACTCGCTCTATCTTGACATCCCTTGTGATACTGCCATTGTTGATTTCCCTTGTGAAAGCTCATTTCTGAATGTTTCTACTTCTGATCGTTCATAGGACACATCGAATGTCAGTCTGTCATTACATTGCAGAGAGGACACATCTTCCTCTGAAAATCTGTCCAATCTATCATCTATCATTTATGAAAACATAGAGGGTGAACATCCTTGCTTCTCATCTACCGCTCTGCACGATTCATCAAATCATGAGGATGTCGATGAACATCCCAAATTTTTGGATTGTGTCTATCATGATCTCTGTACTTCTTCATTTGATCACAATGTTGATTCACTCACTGTTAATCTGTTTAAGTCACTGGTCTTCGATGATCTATCTATCAATGAAGTCGAAACCCCACAGGCTGTCGAGGCACTTCAGCCCGAGTTAATGGTTATGTCAAGCCCTCGTTGTCTTGAGGTTAGTTTCACTTCCTATCACAAAATTGTTGAAGCATGCAAGGCTCCTCATCACTCTCTGATTTGTATTGAAGATCAACCGAACACCCAAATTTCGCTTCATCCACTTGAATTACACAATCCCATTGCTCTTTCATTGGAGGAATCTTACACAACAAGCACACATGCACAACGTAAGTGGTCTACCTTTCTCATGTTTTCTTTCATGTCATAGTCAAGAGAATGTGTATGCTTAACATCTACATGCAATGTAGCATAGCACCATGGCAAGTCCACAGAGTACATGTCATGCACTTTCACTCACTTCTTTTCTGTGGATGCACTTAAACCCGGAGTTTTTTTGTCTTCATCATTATATCTTTCATCCTTTTTGGCTTGCGCAACTGCGTTTTTCACAAACCATGCCTTCACCAACATGGGTCGACCAATGCGCCGATCAGTGCATTGGAAATATCACTTCACGTGATTAGGCCAATGCACCATTAGCTTAGGAGTAGGAGTAGTGTTTACTTTACCTTGTTTTCTTGCATGCATGTTTTCTTTCTTACTTTGTTTATTTGCTTCCATGTTTCTTTGCTTGCTTGCTTTCCTTTCGCATTTTTTCTTCTGCACTTCACTCTTTAGTTGTTTGTTTGCATGTTTGCATTCATAGGTTAGTTTCACATGAGCCATGTGCGACTCTTAAAATAATCTGGATAAAGTACAAGAGGACTTGTGCAGTTATCAATACTTGCTTATCTATCATCTTGCCTCTATGTGAATAACTTGTTTTCTTCAGTCCATGATACATCAATGGAAAATATGTTCTGATCAAAGTGAGTCTTGGTAAAAACACAACGCTTGCACGCTAACTAGTGTTACCTACTCTAGTCGGTTGTTTTGGGTTAACCCTTGTTAGCTCACTCAAGTAGAGTAAGGTGAGGGGGAAAACCTTAACAAGCATGTCATAGGTATATACAAACTACTTCTCTAAAGGAAAAACCTCTTCTACTCTCAATAAGTCAGGATCCCTCTTCTGCCTCTAAAATGAATAAGTGTTAGGCACAGTAATGAAAATGAAAAAATGAAAAAAAATTGAAAAAATGAAAATGAATAAGGCAAAAGAAGAGAAAGGATTTCTGCGCATAGAGGTGATACAAGTAACTCCGTCGGGGTATTGACCAAGTTCTTTGGCAGCAGAGCGATGCTTTTATTCCTTTGTGACTCCACCGAGGTACTGTCCAGGCTTGCTGGAAGCGGAGCAACACCAGAGATGAAACTTAAACTATGATTATCATATGGCTTGTGTAGTCATATACTCGTCACCCCAATCGAAACAACTGTGTTGGATTGGCTTGGAATGTGTGTTGACCAATCAAGAACGTGGCAGATGCTACATCTTACAACCAAGCAAGTGTGGAAGCCAAGACGATCGGAGAACTGAACAATACTTCCAGAGGTGTTAGACTTGGTTTTCATTAACATGGTCCATGAAGGGAGTTGGTGATCTACTAGTGTGTCGCCAAGTGTTGTAATGGCTACAACCACCCTCCAAAATTTGTCCCTAGCCTCCCTACCAACCATCCTCAGTTGCATTCTTTGCACTATCAAGTACACAAGCTTTAGCTGAGTTTCAGTGGCCTGTTAGCCTATGCATGTCATCTTATTTGTCTCCCTCCCACAAACCGGCTTCCGGACTTAGACTATTTTCTGGCTAAGAGGTTCGCCCAGAAAATTTCACAATTCTAGAGGGGAACTAGCCTTCCCTCTAGAAATTTCACAAATCAGTTGAGATGCCTGCTGAGCTCCTGATTTGCGCAAAACAATCAGGCAATCCTCCCTTAAGAAACTATGCAATCTAGCCCAGTAGTGGGCCTCAGTCCAGAAATTGTGCAATTCTGGGAGGCAGTGACCTGCTGACCCCAGAAATTGTATAATGCCTAAGGGACAGCCAGCCCAAAAACTACACAAATCCCTCAACCAGGCTTATGGACTATTGCATGTGCCTTCAGGTTGACCAGTTCCCTTCGGGACCGAGAAAAACTGATTTGCATGCATGGGCTACTTTTCCTGAAATAGCAAAAGGCAGCATGCAAAAGGGATCCCTACATTTTAAGGATCTATTTTTAGCAGCTTGAGGTTACATGCAAAGATCATTTTATAAACCTCCTTCCGAGTGTCGCTTTTCCCTAGATTTATGGCATGCACATCATAACCTCAATCTTATCATAACTTATTTATCGAACATTGCAGAACTCATTCCTCACATCAATATTGCAGCTCTGACATACCACATCACATCCAGGAGTCTTCGGCACCTTCAACTTAGTTGTTTCAAGGTAAGTCTGCTTCTCATGTCCTGCATTGTGTTTCTGTCGCTTTTTCTTTTTCGCTTTATGTAAGTATTTTCTGCTTGATTTCAATGAACCCTCATTGTTGTTTTACTGTATGTTAGCTTGTAGGATCATCGTTTCAATTTTCGTTTGCATCTCACTGCTGTCACATGCATGACACTATTTTCATGCTGTCACATGCATGTCACTATTTTCACACCAACGGTCGCTATTGCGGTGACCCGCTTCACACACATCCATGTTTTCCTGTTTTCTGAATCCTGTACTTACTGTTTGTATTCATGATCATTCACTCTTGTTTACACTCATTTTCACCATGCATGTAGACTTCTCATGTTTTTAGTCACCCATCAGCAGGTTTGGGCTGGCTTGGCCCGAGCCTTGCCTTTCCCTACTAGAATTGCACATTTTTGAAGTGAATGCTCTGCTTTCCCTCCAAAAACTACACAAGTCTAGCCCAGCACAAATTTCCAAGATTTCATTGCGTAATTCTGGTAGGCAGTGCCTTGCTAGCCCCAAAACCTGCACAATGCAGTTTGTTGGTTTGCATCTCACTTCTGACTGAAATTGTGCATTACAAAATTTCAATCCTCAACAGGCCAAGTTGGATTGTGCATTTTGCATTTCCAGCACTTAGTCAGCATCCCCGACAACCGAGACAGTGCCTTGCACAGTTTTGGTAGTCAGTCTCCCAACCTCCCAGTGAAAATTGTGCAATCTTCACAGAGAGTCACACATGTATGTTGCATGTCAATCCTCCAGTTTGTTTTGGTTCTCAACTGACAGATTTCTTTCCCTGAGTGTTCTATGTCTCCAAGTATCACAGGTGTTCGTCTTCCTCTCAGCAGTACAGGTACAACAGCCCCAGAAAGCATAGTTAAAGGACACCGTTGAGAGTGGAACTGGGGATGCAGTTGATCAAGTGTCTATGAACTTGCCTATCTATGGAGACATCAAGTCGTTCATAAACAAGGATATCAAGATGAAATGGGAGTTTCATCACAACGAGCAGCACCATCAGCAGCAGTAGAAGGTAGAAGCCCTGTACGTTGCAAAGGCAAGAGGAAGGTTGTTGACAACGCAAAGGTGGGGCAAAGCTGCAAGTTCAAGCAGATCCACTTGTGATGAAAGTAGCTTTGCAGATTGAGGCTATGAGGTGACAGTGCGACAGGAGCTACATATACAAGATAAGGAGTTGCGGCAATAACATATATAGTAGGAGGCGCAACATGCAGAGACTGATGAAACTATGTCCATATAGGTTATAGACCCACCCCAGCAGCTGGCACGGAGCAGACAGGGTGAGCAGTGATGTTGATCACATGCAGGGGTGTTCAAGAACATGGATGTGATTATGTGCACACATGTGATCCCACCCACTGGCACACTCATTGAGGCAAAGAAAAGAGCCAAGTCCGACTAAAGCTGAACATGTATTTCGACAAGTTAATGCGTATAGCCACCAGCACACACTTGGAGATTAGCGCAGAAACTAAGCATCAGTATGTTGCTGGTACGCCTGCACTCAAGACATTGATGTGCATGTTATCAGACGAGTTGGATGGAGAAGCCAAATCACTATACCCAGATGCAACAGAGGCAAGAGTTTGCTTACAATAGGATGTCACCATTGAGCACACAGACACCATCACGGATGACAAAGCTTGGCATCAGTTTGCCATTGTCGATCATCACGAGGATGTTGAAGAGTTGGTCTTCCCACAACGTCTTAGTCTTAGTGATAGCTTGCATGGCTTGCTCAATCCTATTTTGTCTCACATCGGTACATGTGCAAATTGCATGTAACATCTTGTAGAGTGAAAGTCCAAGTGTCGATAGTTGAATGTAACATTCATGTGGTAGTTGAAGAGTCATGAGGGTAGGTGAAGAGTCACAAAGGGGAATTTCAAGGGTCACCCCACCCATTTCTATTTATAGAACCTCATAATTCATTATATGCGATTTTGGGAGCCAAGCTTCTTATAGGTGTATCTTAGAGAAATCTTGGAGTGTATTGTAATGACCCTTGGCTTCTCCACAGTGCAAAGCAAGTATATCTCTTTGGAGGAGAAGGCGGTAGTTACTATAACGTTCTGTTGTTGGGACTAGTAGTTGGACATGGTTGTATGTATTATTGGAACTTTCACTTTCTTAATATAACAAAGCCAACATGTTTCATGCATATGTTGTTATTGTATTTCAGTTGTCTTGATTATGCTAAGGATATATGTATTTGTTTTCTTATGCATGTATGTATGGACTCTTTCTATATATGTATGTATGAATCTTATTGAGATGTGTTGTTGGTTTAACCATCACTTTGGATCGTTGGTTTTCCTGCCTTCTGTTAGCACTCAGTAATTTTCTGAGGTTGCAGAAGAAAATCACCAAGATAACCACAAACCAACTTTGGAAGTTGGGATCTAGCCCTGGCATCTTCAGAGAGGGCTCTCTCTATAAGATTTAACTTTGTTTAATTGAATATTAGGCTATTTATGAAGTTTGGATTTTGATTTTTATTTGAGTGGTTGGTTGATTATTAGATTACCATTGGGCTATGGAGCCTATTACATAAAATACAGATTAATTGCAGTGTATACAGATAGATCTCACAAGGTAGGGTATCCAAACTGAATGGATTCTTTAAGGTCTGGGAAATGGAGAAGAAGAACAAATTTAAGGATCAGTTTAAATATAGAGCATTGCTACCTGAATTCTATATTTAAATATCAGAAGAAAACATTGAAATTATTCACATCTGGGTGTAGAGTGTAGATTTAAACAAAATTTTCCCTTTACTTATCTATTGAATAATTAAGATCTGGAAAACAAATATGTGCTATAAACAGAGAAATATAAACACATAAGACAGATAGATGTACTTCACCAAAAACATGACACAAGAATCCTGTGAAAGAGCTTTTGTATTACTGGCAATCTACTAATGCTTCAGAAAAATATACAATAGTGTTCTTCGTATAAAAACCAACATCTCTTACTTCAAATGATCAAGAATTTATAAAAATTCTAAACTAAAATATCGTGAAAAAATATCAAGATTTGTTACAAATATATCAAACTGTATTACACAAATAGAACTGAAATATAGGACATTCAAAGCTAATGAATCAACTTGGCACTAACTTTGTGGATTTCTAGTGACAAAGAGGAGAAAATCGAATTTGATAGCAACTCTTATTTGATGAGCTGGCATCCAAGTCACTAACTATCTTTGAGCTTTTTCCTCCCGAATTTATGAAAAATAAGGTCCCGTAATCCCTTTGTATGTCCCAAACCATAAAGGGTGTTAGTAAACTGAGAGAGGTATTTGTACATTAAGATGTCAGAAACAAAAACCTCTTTCTGTTTTTCAAAATTCATTCTCATCGGTTTGTAAACCATGTTTTACATTACTATGTTTTATAGGAAAAAACATAGTTTAACTGACCATGAAACAGACATATGACATGGAGGCGGGAGGTGACATGGAGGTGGGGCATGATGTGGAGGAACATGGTTTGTGAAAAGGAAGTGGGTTCCACAAGGGTGATGTAGATAAATGATGTGGAGGTGAGTGGGGAAAACCGTCCAAGTGGAAGGTAGTGAGTGGTGCGGGAATGTTAGTGGGAATGGAACGGTAAGCGGGAGCGAGTTCAGGGGAGAAGGATGTGTGGCATCATTGGAATGGCGGTTAAGGAGGGATGTGGAGGGTGAAGTTTGGCGGGAAGGTGAGTTGCCACGGGAGTCAAAAACTGCTTTCAGAGGGGGGGGTAGGTGGTATATGGTATGAGTGGGGGTCTAAAGTGACGAGAAGGAGACACATAGAGATGGGGCCCAAAGAGGTAAACAACTTTTCAAACACCCCCCCTGCTGATAAAGGGAGACATGGTGGGGGGGCAGACGAAAAGCCATTGGAGCTGTGGAATGAAAAAGCAATGTGATCGAGAGTGGGGAATATGTGTGCCATTTAACCACGTACGACAAATCTCCATTTATCGTTTTCAATTATGCACTCAAATAAAAATTATAGTACCAACGCCTTATTACAATGTATTTAATCACATTAAAATTATGTGATTAATTTAATTTAAACATACTTAATTATCCTCTAATGTTGCATTTTGACTTGCAAGCATATTTTTATTTTTCTTAAGGTTTTGACCTTTTTTGGAAATAATTTACAACATGGAATATTATTTACAACACTTCAAAGATAATAATGATCAGCTATAATCAAACGATCTATAAAATGTATAGGACCCCAACACCTTCCAGCTAGTGATGTATCTTTGCTTGTGTGTTCCCTTTCAAGCTGTGTGTTTCCACAGGTTTCCAAGGGGCGCACTCATTCCGCTTTCCATGTGTTAAACCCTTCATGCACCTTCCTTGGTTTGTTGCGCATGTCACACACTTGATACGAATAAGTACATCTTAATTACCTCTATGCGCAACCGCGATCAAGGCAATACCATACGACCCACTGTCGGGACTCCTGCACCAAACGGCCTGAGGTCTAGCTGGGACTTCCTACCCAAGAGATCCCCTGACATGCTGGCGGGTCTAGCACCATCAATAGTTTGGCACTAGAAGGAGGGCCAGATGACAAGATGAGTCCTCACAATCTGTTTTGAATCTCTACATATTTATCATGACTAACTACAAAGTTTCTCTTCCGGAGCATATGTCTTATGGAAACAACATTGAAATCTCAGACGAACTATGGGATAACTTGTCACATAAAACATACAATGGTGGAGGCTATGTAGCCTTGGTTAGGCACGCATTCGGCGTTTTAGGCTCATGCAAAAGACATGGAACCTTTGAAGAGTACATGACCTACGCATTGTTCACCTACACACTTCAAGGGCACCTCATGCATTGGTGTGCCACGCTTCCCGAAAAATTTATTCATTCTCTTTCTCATCTGGTCGCAGAGGTAGACTGTGCTTTCAATCATTTTGACAGTAAAGAACTCAACAAAGAAATTATGGAATTACAGAAAGAACTTGATGAATCTCTTGAAAAAATTTACATGCACTTTCGTAATCTTGCATATTGATTTCTCGAAGATGAAATTGATTAGGAATTTATCGATGGAATATTTGAGTATCTTCTTCACATATCCAAAAATATGAAATTCTTGAAATCATCCAAACCCCGCTCAGCACACTTTGGTGATGGATTTGCGCAATCACAAGAAGGCACAGTTTCTATCACAAGTGATTTTCCACCTTAACCTCATCAAACATCTCTACCACTGCAGAGTGATGTGGGAGAACATGCACACACATATGTTGAACTACCACATCCTCCCACCCCACCTGCCCCTTATATCTGTGCATATTTGGCTTGCAAGCTTGCTAGCTGTCACTTGGATTCGTTCCCTCAACTTGAATCCCCACATTCCATTGAACCTCTCGATTGTACTATCTTGTGTTCTTTCATACCAAACTCCACACTTGTTGTGAACGAGGATCAAATTGTTGACGAAGTTGGTGTTGTGCAGCCAACCTACACCACCATTCATGATGAGTGTGTGTGGGAATCTAAAGAAGAACCCACAGTGAAGGATGATTCCCTTCCAGCCGTGCCTCACCCGCTCCATCGTGACATCCCTTGTGATTCTGCCACTATTGATTTCCCCTGCGAAAACTCATTTCTGGATGTTTCTACTTTCGATCATTCACAAGACACATTAGATGTCAGTCTGTCATTACATTTTAGAGAGGACACATCTTCCTCTAAAAATCCGTCCAATTTGTCATCTGTCATTTCTGAAAACACAGAAGGTCAACATCCTTACTTCTCATCTACCACTCAACACAATTCATCAAATCATGAGGATGCCAAAGAGCATCTGGAATTTTCTGATCATGGTTGTCGTGCTCTCTGTACTTGTTCATTTGATCACAATGTTGATTCACTTGTTGCTAATCTATCTAAGCGACTAGCCTCCGATGATCTACCTATTGACGAAGTTAAAACCCCGCAGGTTATCGAGGCACTTCAGCCCGAGCTGATGGTTATGTCAGGTCCTCATTGTCCTGAGGTTGGTTTCACTTCTGATCAGGAAATTGTTGAAGCACGCAAGGCTCCACCTCATTCTCTGCTTTGCATTGAAGATAAACCAAACACCCATATTTTGCTTCCTCCACTCGAATGACATGATCCAATCACTCTTGCATTGGAGGAATCTTACACAGCAAGCACACTTGAGCAACGTAAGTGGTCTACCTTTCTCACGTTTTCTTACATGCCATAGCCAAGAGAATGTATATGCTTAACATTTGCATGCAATGTAGCACAACATCATGGCAATTCCACAGAGTACATTTCATGCGCTTTCACTCACTTCTTTTCTGTGGACGCACTTAAACCTAGAGTGTGTTTGTCTTCATCGTTATATCTTTCATCCTTGTTGGCTTGCACAACTGCTTTGTTCACAAACCATGCCTTCACCAACATGGGTCGACCAATGCGACAATGGCTGCATTGGAAATATCACTTCACGTGATCAGGCCCATGCATCATTTGCTTAGGAGTAGGAGTAGTGTTTGCTTTACCTTGTTTTCTTGCATGCATGTTTTCTTTCTTACTTTGTTTGTTTGTTTGCTTGCATGTTTGTTTGCTTGCTCACTTTTCTTTCACATTTTTTCTTCTGCTCTTCGCTCTTTAGTTGTTTGTTTGCCTGTTTAAGTTCGTAGGTCAGTTTCGCATGAGCCATGTGTGACTCTTGAAACAAGATGGATAAGGTACAAGAGGACTTGTGCAGCTATCAATACTTGGTTATACGTCATCCTACCTTAGTATGAAGATATTGTTGTCTTCATTCCATGGTACATCAACGGAAAATACGCTCTAATCGAAGTGAGCCTTGGTGAAAACACAATGCTTGTGCACTAACTAGTGTCAGCTACTGTAGTTGGTTGTTTTGGGCTAACCCTTGTCAGCTCAGTCAAGTAGAGTAAGGTGAGGGCGAAAACCTTAACAAGAACGCGAGAGGTATATAAAAACTACATCTCTAAAGGAACAACCTCTTTTGCTCTCAATAAGTCGGGATCCCTCTTCCCCCTCTAAAATGATTAAGTTCTATGCACAGTTATGAAAATGAAAAAAATATGAAAATATGAAAAAATTTTGAAAAAATGAAAATGTATTAGGTCAAAGATGAGAAATGCTTCCTGTGCAGAGAGGTGATACAAGTAACTCCACCAGGGTACTGACTAGGCTCACTGGCAGTGGAGCGATGCATTGGGGTACTGTCCAGGCCTGCTGGTAGCAGAGCAACACCAAAGATGAAACTTAAACTCTGACTATCATATGGCTTGTGCACCCATATACCCCTCATCCCAATCGAAACAACTGTGTTGGATTGGATTGGAATGTGTGTCAACCGATCAAGAGAGTGGCTGATGCTACATCTTACAACCAAGCAAGTGTGGAAGCCAAGATGATTAGAGAACTAAACAATACTTCCGAAGGTGTTAGACTTGATTTTCATGAGCAAGGTCCATCCAGAGAGTTGGAGATCTACCAATGTGTCATCAAGTATTGTAGCAGCTACAACCGCCCTCCAAAATTTAACACTAGCCTCGTTTTGGAGCCTCCATACCAACCATCCTCAACAGCATGTCTTGCACTATGAAGTACATAGGCTTCAGCTAAGTTTCAGTGGCCTGTCAGCCTGTGCATGTCAGCTTCTTTGTCTCCCTCCCACAAACTAGCCTTCTAGACAGACTATTCACTGGCTAAGAGGCTCCCCATAAAATTCACGAGTCTAGAGGAGAACTAGCCTTCCCTCCATAAAATGCGCAAATCAACTAAGTTTCCTGTTGAGCTCCATATTTGCGCAAAAGATTCAGGAAGTCCTCCCTCAACAAACTATGCAATTTGGCCTAGCACTGGGCCTCAACCTAAAAATTGTGCAACTTTGGGAGGCAGTGACCTACTGACCCCATAAATTGCATAATGCCTGAGGGATGGCTAGCCCTGCTCAACCCAGAAACTATGCAAATCCCTCTCCCAGGCTCGCGGACTATTGCATGTGCCTTCAGGTTGATAGTTCCCTCTGGGACCGAGAAAAATTGATTTGCATGCATGGGCTTCTTTTCCCGAAATAGAAAAAGGCAGCATGAAAAAGGCATCCCTAGATTTTAGGGATTTATTCTTAGCAACTGGAGGTTACATGCAAAAATCATTTTAGAAACCTCCTGCCAAGTGTCACCTTTCCCTAGATTTGTGGCGTGTGTGTCATAACCTTGATCTTATCAAAACTTATGTACTGGATGCTGCAGAGCGAATTCCTCACATTGATCTTGCATCTCTGACATCCCACATCGCATCTAGGAGTCTTCGGCGCCTTCAGCTTAGCTATTTCAGGGTAAGTCTATTTCTCATCTATTGTGTTGTGTTTCTGTCACTTGTTGTTTATCGCTTTATGTAAGTGCTTGCTACTTGATTTCAATGAATGCTTGTTGTCGTTTTAATGTATGTTAGCTTGTAGAATCATCATTTCAGTTTTCATTTGCATCTCACTGTTGTCATATGCATGATATTGTTTTTGCACTCACGGTCTTCGTTGTGGCGACCCGCTTCACACACATGCATTTTTTCCCATTTTCTAAATCATGCACTTTCAATTTTCATGCATGATCATTCACTCTTGTTTACACTTATTTTCACCATGCATTCAGAACTCTCATGTTTTCAGTCACCCATCAGCAGGTCTGGGTTGCCTTGGCCTAGACCTTGCCTTGCACCGCTAGCATTGTGCATTTCTAAACTGACGACTCTTCCTTCCCTCCAAAAATTGTGCAAACTAGCCCAGCACTGACCTATAGGCTTGCATTGCGCAATTCTGGGAGGTAGTGCCTTGCTGGCCCTAGAAACTACACAATGCAGTTTGCCAGTTTGCATGTCACTGTCGACTGAAATTCCACATTACACAGTTTCATTCCCTAGTAGTCCAGGTTATAGTTCCAACAGTCACTTAGCCTCCTCGATAGCCTGGACTGTGCTTTGCACAGTTTTGTTAGTCAATCTCCTAGCCTCCCAGTGAAAATTGCACAATCTTCACAAACACTCACACAAGTATGTTGCATGTTAGTCCTCCATTTTATTTTGGTTTTAAACTGATAGATTTCTTGCCATGAGTGTTGTTATGTCTCCAGGTATCACAGGTCTTCATCTGCCTCTCAATAGTACAGGTACAGCGGCTCTAGAAAGTAGATTCAAATAACATCGTTGAGAGCATAACTAGGGATGCGGTCAATCAAGTGTCTATGATCTTGCCTATCTATGGAGACATCAAGTTGTTCATAAACAAGGATATCAAGATGAAATGGCAGTGGCATCATAGCGAGCAGCACCATCAGCAGTAGCAGAAGGTAGCATACCTGCATGCAGCAAAGGCAAGAGGATGGTTGTTGACAGTGCAAAGGCGGAGCAAAGATGCAAGTTCAAGCAGATCCACTTATGATGAAAGCAGATTTGGAGATTGATGCTATGGGGTGACAGCGCGATAGGAGCTGCACAGATAAGAGAAGAGTTTTCAGTAGGAGCAAATGTAGCAGAAGACACAACATGCACAGACTAATGAAACTGCATCCATACATGTTATAGACCCATCCCAGGAGTTGGCACAGAGCAAAAAATGGAGTAGTGTTGTCGATCGCATGCAGGGGTGTTCATGAACACAGATGTCATTACGCGCATGCATGCAATACCACACGATGGCACACTCACCGAGGTGAAGACAAGAACCAAGTCTGGCTAAAGCTAAAGATGCATTATGACAAGTTAATGCTTATAGCCACCAGCACACACTTGGAGATCATTGCAGACATTATGCATCAGTATGTTGCTAGTATGGAGGATCCTAATCACTGTACCCGAATGCAACAGAGGTAAGAGTTTGCTTATAGCAGGATGTCAGTATCGAGCATGTGAACACCATCACGGATGACAAGCTTGGCATCAGTTCACCACCATCGATCGTCGCGAGGATGTCAAAGAGTTGGTCTTCCCACAATTGTCCGAGTCTTAGTGATAGCTTACATGGCTTGCTCAAGCCTATTTTTCCTCACATGGGTACATGTGCAGATTACATGTAACATCTTGTAAAGTGAAATTCCAAGTGTCGATAGTTGAATGTAACAGTCATGTAGTAGTTGAAGAGTCATGAGGGTAGGTGAAAAGTCACAAAGGGGAATGTCAAGGGTCACCCCACCCTTTGCTATTTATAAAACCTCATAACTCATTGTACGGCCTTTTGGGAGTGAAGCTTCCTATAGGTGTATCTTAGAGAAACCCCATAGTGTATTGTAACGAGCCTTGGCTTCTCCATAGTGCAAAGCTAGTACATCTCTCTGGACGAGCAGGCGGGCAGTGACTGTAACATTCTGTTTTCGGTACTAGTAGTTGGACATGGTTGTATGTATGATTCAAACTTTCACTTTCTTAATATAATAGAACCAGCACATTTCATGCATATGTTGTTATTATATTTCAGTTGTCTTGCTACGCTAACGATTTATGTATTTGTTTGCTTACGCATGTATTTATGGACTCTCTCTCTCTCTCTCTCTCTCTCTCTCTCGATATCTATA
>APFE030768289.1:0-39441 GCA_000404065.3 Pinus taeda | reverse complement strand
GCAGGGAATGGTTTTCACATCCAGGGCTCTCCCACCTTATTTCTCAATTGCAGGTGGATCCTAATTCCAGCAAGGGCTACTCGTGGCAGAATGATATTCTTCGCTACAAGGACAGAGTCGTAATATCACCAACATCCACCCTCAAAAGTAGCATTTTGGCAGAATTGCACTCATCACCCATTGCAGGACATTCGGGCTTTCAGAAGATGTATGCGCGCACCAGAAGATCATTCTTTTGGACCGGTATGAAACAGGACATCCTTACTTTCGTAGCAGAATGTGACGTCTGTCAACGCCACAAAGGGGAAACAGTCAACACACCAGGCACATTACAGCCATTGCCCATTCCGGCGTCAATTTTGACGGAGGTCTCCATGGATTTCATTACAGGTCTTCCAAAGTCTGGGAACAAGTCAGTCATCATGGTGGTTGTGGACCGACTGTCGAAGTATGCTCATTTCTGCGCCCTACCCCAACCATTTACGCCAACGTTGGTTGCCCAAACTTTCATGGATCAGATCTTCAAATTGCATGGCATGCCCACTTCTATTGTGTCCGACCGCGACCCAATCTTCACCAGTAATTTTTGGCAGGAACTCTTCAGAATAAAAGGCACTCAACTCAAACTCAGTACTTCATATCATCCGCAAACAGATGGTCAAACCGAAGCAGTCAACAAATGTCTAGAAACCTACCTTAGGTGTTTCACTTCAGAAAAGCAACACCTTTGGGTACAGTGGTTACCTCTGGCGGAATGGTGGTATAACACCAACTATCATGCCACCACCAAAATGACTTCCTATGAAGCAGTCTATGGTCAACTTCCGCCTTCCCCTACTTCTTATCTCACGGGGTGCTCCAAAGTACAAGCCGTGGATCAACTCCTACAACACCGCGCGACCATGCTCGCCCACCTACGCGAGAATCTTCATCAAGCTCAGAACTGTATGAAGCAACAAGCTGACCAACATCGCTCAGAGCGCAAATTTCAAGAAGGGGATCAGGTCTTTTTTAGGCTGCAACCCTATAAGCAAACATCACTCAAAGACAAGGGTTGTCAAAAGCTCTCTCCAAAATTCTATGGACCATACCAAGTACTTCAGCGCATTGGAGAAGTGGCTTACAAGTTAGCTTTGCCACCTACAGCAAAAATCCACCCAGTTTTCCATGTATTGTGCCTCAAGAAAGTGATTGGGAACAATGGACGAGTTCAAACTAGTCTACCGGAATTGTATGAGGAAGGGTCAATCTGGCTTCAACCGGAACAGGTTCTAGACACACGAGACAAGCACCTGCGCAGCCGCATGATTAAAGAGGTCCTCGTCAAATGGAAAGACACCTCTCCGGAAGATGCAACTTGGGAACCAGCCACTATTCTTCAGCAGTTTCCGCAGCTTCAGCCTTGAGGACAAGGCTAGTTTTGAGGGGGAGGGCATGTTAGGGTCCCACCCTAACCCCCTTATTCATGTCATGGGATCACGTCATAGTCAAGAGTCAATAAAGCCCATATTAATATTTGAAGTGGTTAACCCAGTTAGTTGCAAATGGGACCACAATTAGTTGTAAAGGTTAAATGGGCGGTAGTATTAGATAGATGGTATTAATAAAACCCACGGTATTGGCCCGTGGTATTGCATATAGGAGTCATATATAAGGGATAGAGACTCCCTGCGAGGAGCATCGTGTGTTGTTTTGTAATCGAGCTCTGCTCTATTGGAGGTTGCCCCCTCGAAGAGGCCTGTGAACATTTCTCTTTGAGTAATAAAATCTTGGTTATTCTGTGTTCTGGGTATATTTTCTTAACATATTCTATGTTCTTGGTATTTTTCCGTGCATATTCTTGGTTCGGTATTGCTTTGCAGGTAAAGAAGCATAACATAGATCAGGTAGTTCAAGAGTTTCCAAGAACTTTTGAACAATGAGTTGAACCTCATACTTCTCAAGAAGATGATGGTACAACACTAAGAAGATCTACTAGACCAAAGAGATCAACAATTCCTGATGATTATGTTGTGTATCTGCAAGAATCTGGCTAGAACATTGGAGCCGAAAATGATCCTGAGTCCTTTTCACAAGCCATGAGTTGCAAAGAATCAGAATTATGGTACGATGCCATGAAGGAAGAAATGAATTCTATAAAGAGTAACGAAGTCTGGGATCTTGTTGAGTTGTCTAGTGGTGCAAAAGCCATTGGATGTAAATGGGTCTTTAAGACAAAGAAAGACTGATTGGGCAATATTGAGAGATACAAGGCAAGACTTGTTGCTAAGGGATTCACTCAGAAAGAAGGAATCGACTACAAATAGACTTTCTCTCCTGTATCTAAGAAAGATTCCTTGCGTGTTATTATGGCATTAGTAGCCCATTTTGACTTGGAGTTGCAACAAATGGATGTGAAAACACCATTTCTCAATGGAGATCTAGAGGAGGAGATATACATAAAACAACCTGAAGGATTCTCCTCTAGTGATGGTCAGCAATTGGTTTGAAAGCTCATGAAATCCTTATACAGTTTAAAACAAGCATCCCACCAATGGTATTTGAAATTCCATAATGTAATTTCTTCTTTCGGTTTTGTAGAAAATATTATGGATCATTGTATATACCTGAAAGTTAGTGGGAGTAAAATTTGTTTTCTTGTTTTATATGTGGATGACATTTTGCTAGCAACCAATGATAAGGGTTTGCTGCATGAGGTGAAACAATTCCTCTCTAAAAATTTCGATATGAAGGATATGGGTGAGGCATCTTATGTCATTGGCATTAAGATCCATAAAGACAGATTTCGAGGCATCTTGGGTCTATCTCAGGAAACCTATATTAATAAAATTTTAGAGAGATTTTGGATGAAGGATTGTTCAACAAGTGTAGCTCCCATTGTGAAGGGTGATAGGTTCAATTTGAACCAATGCCCGAAGAAAGACTTTGCAAGGGAACAAATGAAGAACATTCCATATGCTTCTGTTGTTGAAATCCTAATGTATGCTCAAATCTGCACAAGACCTGACATTGAATTTGTTGTGTGAATGTTGGGACAATATCAGAGTGATCCAGGTTTAGACTACTGGAGAGATGCAAAGAAAGTAATGAGGTACCTTCAAGGAACCAAAAACTACATGCTTATGTATAGACAGACGAACAATTTGGAAGTAATTGGCTACTCAGATTCTGACTTTGCTGGATGTGTTGATTCATGCAAATCAACATCAAGATACATTTTTATCATGGCCGGTGGAGTTGTATCATGGAGGAGTGCCAAGCAGACCTTGATTGCCACTTCCACTATGGAAGCCAAGTTCGTCTCCTATTTTGAGGCTACTTTCATGGTGTATGGCTTAAGAGTTTCATTTCTGGGCTTAGAACTATGGATTCTATCTCTAAGCCATTGAGAATATATTGCGATAATTCAGTTGTTGTTTTTATGGCTAAGAACAACAAAATTGAGAGTTGAAATAAACACATCGACATTAAGTATTTAGCTATAAGGGAATGTGTTAAAGAAAATAAAGTGGTCATTGAGCACGTCAGCACTGAATTGATGATCACTGATCCTTTGACTAAGGGCATGCCACCATTTAAATTCAAGGATCATGTAATAAATATGGGACTTGGTTCCATTATGTAGTTTCTCATTGTATGGACAATGTTATTTTAATGAAATTCTTAATTATTGTGATGTTTTTTCTCATATTTATGTGCACCTTAATTTGATTTGAGAGAATTCATCTGTGTAGGACCAAGAATAAACATAAGGTTTATTCATTAAGAAATTGTTGATACATAAATTATAATAGAAATAAATACATAGTAATACATGGAAGATAATACTCGTTATTAAAGGACTTATCGCCATGATTCATGTATCTATTACTTAATACATATTATCAATGGTTTTTAAGATGAGACATTAAGGTTGGAATATGGACCAAGTGGGAGAATGTTAAGCTCCCTTTACATTTTCCCAATTGCCGCTGACAATTACGGAAGTAAACTGCAGTCATTTCCTTCAATCATGGAAACCAACTACAGTTATTTCCTTAAATTACAAAAATCAACTGCAGTTAATTAATTTCTTGTTGGGAGCTTCTGGAGTGGTCCATTACTCCCTTTGCAATTCTCTACCATGATCTGTGGAATACTTGACACATAGCCAATAGAAGCTTGATGGAAGCCTGGCTATATATACTTCTGTTTGGTCCCCAAGCTCACTAACTCAATCCCTTTCAGCTTTACACCATCAAGTTAGAGCGAGCAGAGCTTGGAAGTGCCACACGGATGAGAGATTTTGGGTGAATTTTGTAATTGTGAAGGCAGTAAAATATTGTTCACTTCATTATTCTCACTAACCCCCCTTCTCGCACTGTGTTCTCATCTCTCTATTCTCTTTTCTGTTGTGGTGTAATTTTGGTGCGCTCCTTCTATTTCCGGAGCCCCTTCTATTTCTTAAAGTTGAGGCTTGTAACAAGTTACGCGCTGTTTCAGTTTCAGTGACCACCGATCCTTCATTTTTGCGTTTGAAGCGCGGTAATGAATTCTATTAGTGATTTGCGTATGCTTCCACATTTTATTTGCATTTTTCTGCTGGCTCTTTGAAACTCGCAAAAAATAAATATAAGAATAAAATATTTAGTTTAAGTGTCTTCGTGAAGATATCTTTAGATTATTTACAATGTTCTGCTAGTGCACAGAGAAGTTCGCAGCAAAATAAATGTGAAGAGATATTTAGTTTCAAGAGTCTCGGTTTCGATATCATGTCTGTATTGAAGAGGCTTAAGTTATCGCAAGAGTTACGCAGTTTCACCATCGTAAATTTAGGGAAGCCCTTGAGATTGAGAAAAGACCTATGAATCTCAATAGGGATGATGGCTAGAATATTAGTAGTTGCTGGATCCCAGCCCTTTTATATTAGCCTCTTCTTCACCTGACCCCTCTCTGTTTGTTTAAGTGTCTACTGTTTTCATATGATAACAATAGTTTAGTAATAATAATTTCATTCTTTTAATAACAGTAGTCACTTTATTAATTAATAATCTTTAATTATTCACCCTAGACCAGTATTATTAGTTTTAAGTATAATATTACTGTTATTTAGTAATCATCAAAAGAAAAGTAAAAAAGTAACAATTGTAATATTATTCAAATTATTATATATTATAAAATTTACCCTAGACTAATGTTATTAATAATATTAATTTGAAATTATATAATAATATTACTATTAACCTGAAGTTAATATAATAATATTACTATTAACTTAAAGTTAATACAATAATATACTATTAATAATAATAATTTAATATAAATTTGATATTAATATAATAATATTGCTATTGATAATATTATAATAAAAAATTTACCCTGGGCTAATTATATTAATAATAGTAATTTGAAATTAATATAATAATATTATATTAACCTGGAGTTAATATAATAATATACTATTAACTTAAAGTAATCAGTAATATTACTATTAATAATAATAATTTAATATACATTTGTATTATATAATAATATTGCTATTGATAATACTAAAAAAAAATAAATTAATAAATAAATAAAATAAAATAAGATAAAATTTAGTCTATTATTAGATTAATAAGATTTATTTGAGAAGTTAATAATTGTGATAATAATAATAAAAAATTAAACTATAGTCTTTTTAATTATGATTTACCATGAGATTAGAAATTATAATATTGACTCTGTCCCTTTGGCCCTCGTCTAATCTAGCAGTTAAGAGTTTTTTAACCATTGCCCGGTCAAATATAGCCGTTGGAGGACTTGCATGCACTATTTAACTGATCGCTCAAATTTGTTCCTCAACTTGTCCTGAAGATGAACCACACTAGTTGGTTCGAAACATGTCGACAAATGATTCTCCTGACGATGAACCACACTAGTTGGTTCGAAACGCGTCGACAAATGATTCTTTATGTGATTTTGCCAAAATTATTCTCACAATCAAAGTATGGATCACAAAAGTCTAAACTCTTTAAAGAAATATTTGTTAAATTCCATGAGCAAAGGTTGAAGGTGTACCCAGTGCCAAAACCGGAGGGAGAAACAGTGACAGAACAGGGAGAAACAATGGCAAGGAGAAACAATGACAGATTGAGAACAAACATCAATGATTGGTGGTATAATTTATTGGGCATTAAAGTTTTCAATTCTTTTAAGTGTTTATTCCACATTATAGAATCGTTTTTAAACTAATAAATACAAAACCAATAATTACAAATAAATATTATATATCAAAATTACCCATAATTACAAATAAATATTATATACCAAAACATTATAGCAAAAACATGAGATAAAATTTATACATGTTGGTATACTTTGTAGTCCAATAGAGAGTTGGTTCACTTGATTAAGTCCCTCGGCAATGCAAATTCACTTTACCTAGGTACGTCTCTACACCACTCGTAAAAAGATTAAAAATAAATCTAATGCAAATCTATTTCACCGGGGTAGGTTTCCAAACCACTCTCAAGCTAATGTGTAAAAAAATTAAAAATAAACCTAATGCAAATCCATTTTACCGTGGTATGTCTCCAAATCACTCTCGGGCGAAAGTGAAATGATTAAAAATAAACGTATAAAAAGCCACAAATTTGTTTTATGTAAAGACGACATTCCTATCGGTGTAACGCCATTCAATAACTAACAATATGCAAAATACATTCTTAAATGTTTATTGTTCACAGATATTGAAGTCCACTTGGGAATATTCCGCAAAATACTTTATAACCATGAACTTTATTTAACTCTATTAAATATTCCTCCCACGTGCCTCATAAACTCGTAAGTCCATTACCGAATATTCCCAAAATTTCTTTATGTCTATATTACTTTATATGATATGAAAATCACATATATTGTTCTATGTAAAATGGAGTGAGCGGAGGTGTCAAAGTGATATGAAAATTATGGAAATTTTAGTATTATTTTGAAAAAAATGGTAGAATTTTCAGTAAATTTGGGTTATAGTCTTTAAGTTTCAAGATTTTGGGTGTTTCATGTGTTTTTTTATAGTGTTGAATCTATTTCCACCATAAAAATTTGATTTAAACACTTACACTTATACTTACAGTGTATATCTTTATAAAAAAATAGATCAAATAAGTTAAGGAAAAGATTAATAATGATTTTTTTTTTTAAAAAACTAAAAGCTTTGCAAATTGAAGTAGTTATTGAGTATTTTTCAATAATCACTGAATTGTTATTATTTAGATATATATATTTTTAATAAGTTAATCAATTTAATATTTCCAAAAAATTATTATATTAAAATTTTAAAATTTATTAAATAATATTTTCAAAATGACAAAAATCACATAGTTGAATTAATTTAAAAAAAAGAAAGATAATGGTATATAATAGCAATTTACTTTTACAACTCAATAATATTTTTAAAAGGAAGAAAAACACATTTAAATTAATTTAAAAAGAAAGAAAGATAATGGTATATCATAGCAATTCACTTTTACAACGCAATATTAAAATTTATTGTTAAGCAATTCTATATCTTGATCTATGAAATGTTAGCTTGAAAGCATCCTTAGTTGTGTTTTACGAAACAATATTACTTTTAATTAGAGGTGATTATCTCATTTGCTTCTGACACTTGTTATATAATAATTAATATAAGATATATGCTTATATAAAACTTAAAATAGGTGATAATCTAAAATATTAAAATTTTGATTTTATAAAAACCATTATAGATCCATCTTAACCCTGTATCTAACATGAGTAGAGAGGGATCAAATTTCTTTACGTGCAAACTTATTTTAGAGGGATCAAATTTCTTTAGGTGCAAACTTATTTTAGAGTACAAAAAAACAATGTGATTTTTCATTATTTAAATGTATTTTTGAATGTTGTAGAGATTATATAAGTTAAATTTGTAAGTCCAAAAAATATCGGTTGGATTTTGAAAAAAAACATATACCTAAAAAGGATTAAACTTACTATGACCAACACACACACACACACACACCACACACACACACACCACACACACAAATTTTTTAAATCCATATATATAATATATTTTATATAACATGTCCATTGAGACATTTTATTAGCTCGCATTAAAACAATTTTTTTGTTATTAATATTTATTTACTTTAATATTAATTAATATTAAAATATTTATTCATAACTCATATTGGATATTTTACCATATGCAATTTTAAAATATTTTCATTTAACATTTTTTTCTACATATAAATATATATGAAGTTTTAAAGGGAAAATACTATGGGTTGTCAAAACCTGGAACCCATAAACTACCAATGGTAAAAAAAAAAACATGCTAAAAGATAATATTTTAATGTTATATATAATAGATACGCAATGATATTTTAATGTTATGAATAATATATTTTGATATGAATTAATATTGACATATACTTAAAAATGTATTAATAACAAAAAAAAACTCATTTTAAATTGCCTTGATCTACATTATAGCCATCATATTAATATTTCCAAAAAAATTATTATATCAAAATGTAAAATTTATTAATTAATATTTTTTAAATGAAAAAAAATCACATATTTAAATTAATTAAAAAAAAAGAAAAAGAATGATATATCATAGCAACTTACTTTATTCTATATCCTGGTGTATGAAATGTTACCTTGAAAAATTCATTAATTGTATTTTATGAAATAATATTACTTTTAATTAGAAGTGATTATCTCATTTTTTTCCAATATTTTTTATGTAATAATCACTACAAGATATATGCTTATGTAAAACTTAAAATATGTGATAATGGAAAATATTAAAATTTTAATTTTATAAAAACCATCATAAACCTCTTTTTATATTTACTCCCTAAACCTCTTTATACTTAAGAACACCCAAAAAAGAGGTTTTATTTAGGTGAAGCCTATGGGCCAAATCCCATGGGCGGGAAAAATTTTAAGGACGAAAAATTATCTTGAAGTTTAAAAATATTGGTGAATCTCACTAGTCCCTAATATACAAATAATTTTTTATAAAAAAATGGAAATTGACTAATCTTCTTTTTTTTGAAAATGCATGGAAAATTAGCCCACCTGCGAATATTAGCCCCTAAAATTTTCCATGACCATGGGCCAAAATATTATTAATACTGTTATCACTCCAGGAAACTCTCCTAGGTTGTAGCTCGGAGATGCCTGGTAACATATAATCTTCAATATTGTTCTCGGAACTATTGAAATGGATGATGATTTGGATCAAGTCAGATAACCATTTCAGCTCTATTCTCACTTAAGACATGCATGAACACCCTCAACAATAGAAGGCTTTAAACCACTAATGCTCAATAGTTTATAGATTCAATGGATAAATGGAGAATACTGAATGTACCATCAGATACATACATAAACACATATGAATGGCTAGCTACTGAAAGCAAATGAAGCTTGCAAATCTAATTTATCAATGCAGAGATAAGATGACAGTTATCTGGCATTAGACACAGAAGAAAAATGAATAACCTATTCAAGTGCAAGCATAGAACAGAAGAGAAAATAGTAATTAGAAATGTAACAACAAAAGAAGCTTATATTGCTGGAATGAAGATGAGAAGCTAAAGGAGTAAAGTCTCCATAGTCTCCAAAAATTGAACCCCTGTTACTTTGAACTTTCTAATATTTAGAGACCTTTTACAATGCTCTCGAGCCTTCTAAGGCTCGAGAGGTCTTAATCTATCATTTCTATCATTTTAACTGTCTGATGCCATGACTAGGCATGCATGGGCTCGGAGGTTTCTTCTTCTAATAGCCGAGTAACTGCATTTTGGTAGTTTGTTGCGCTATCAGGGAGCTCACTTGTGCTAGCGATGCTCCATGATCCCTTCTATTGGTTTAGTTGTGTTGCGTTGTTGCCTTTCCCCTTCTAGCCTTCTGTCTCTGTCTCCCGGCCTCTGTTATGCGATGGAATGGGTCTTCGGGCCTTTGAAATCCTTTCAATGACCGCTTTCTATTAACATGGTGAAATTCTACAATACTGTGAAATTATGCCCAAAACACTGCTCATCCGGACTTCAAAAGTCCTTAAATATGATCTATTCTCCCATCGGGTCCGCCTGTGATCGCTTATCGCAAGTCACAGTGCCCCTTCCGTGGCTTCCCTTTAAATTTTGAAATACGTGAAAAACACTAAAAATCATGAAAAAATGACTTTGGCGGACTTAAAATATTATACATTAGCCTTAAGGAACCCTTTCGGGTCCGGCTTATCGCATCGGTGCTTGATCCCTTTGTATTTCGTTTAATAAACGAAATACACAAATACAAAGGAAACTTCATTTTCTGCAGATCTCAAAATCTATGCAATGAGGTTAATATAGCCATCGAGTCTGGTTCATCGAATCGCATAAATATATCACCACCCTACTCCTTTGCAATGTTTCGATGCGATATTGCGATGCGACTTGTTGCAATCGCATTTCACCCAAGCCTGAGGTCTTTCCATATAACATTGGCCTATGCCCCTACCGATTGCGATCCGCCGACATCGAAGATCGCGATATCGCATTGGCCTGGTCCTATCGTGCGTCTGCCTCTGATATCCTCTGATTACCTTAGCCGATTGCGACCCGCCGATCAGATCTTGACCGTTGATCAGCCAGATCGGATGGTTGCTATGCATTTTAGTGTTTATGCCTCTGATACTTGGTTTTTCACTGTTTTTATGTGTTTTTGCCTCCCAATAGTGCTTTTCCGCCATTCCAAGGGTTCTTCAACTGCACTGGTTTTGGTCTTTGGCATGATTTTACTGGCCTTTGAAGACTTAAAGAGCATATTTGGACCCATTTTGAGATGCAAGATTAATATTTGGAATTCTGGCTTATGGCCAAAGCAGAGCAAGAGGAGATGTGGCTGTCAAAGTTGAAATAGGGGACATTTTTGCTAAAAATAGCAGCACTACACCTCAGGGGCTAACACTGGCTCCTTCTGGGGATGAAAGCCTCCATGTGAGGTTTCAAGAACCACAGACCAATGCCTTTCCTGTAAAACCAAAATCAAATCTATCTCCAGGTGTTCCATTCAGCATGGAGTTTATTTTGCATAAAAAATAAAAACTGGAAAACATATTTACAACATCAAGGCTTTAAAGCCTTAAATGAAATAAAGTTTCAAGAACTGCCCATTGGCTAGGCCACAAAAAACATCTTCTCCTTCTAGACTCTCTAGAATAAAGGTATTGTTCTGCCAAATTTTAGTGATGACGAACGGACCTGTTCATAAGGAGTCAAACTTACCATGATTACCTTTCATTTCCTTCAATGCATCCCATTTGAGAACCCAGTCACCAACTTTGAAATTGTCCACTTTTTCCTTCCTGTCAAAGGTTTATTTGATCCTCTTCTGATGAATTCTTGACTTCTCAACCAGCTACTCTCTAATCTGTTGTAATTCGACCAGGTTATTAATTCTCCTTACCGTGTCATTCTCTTCATCCCATTCTTCTTGAAACAATTTAGCCACAGGGAGAATCAGCTGGATAGGAAAAACAACATCAGTGCCATAAACCAGCTTAAAAGGAGAATTTCCTATGGACTTGTTGTTGGTAACTCTATCAGCCCATAGTGCAAACCAACTTGGAATCCCAGCTCTTTTTGTTGTCCTCCAACAGTTTTTTGATTATCCTTACAAGACTCTTATTAGATGATTCTACCAGGCCATTGCCTTGAGGATAATATGAGGTAGAATGCACCAATTGAATGCCCATGGATTCAGTCATGTCCACCAACTCTTTTGCCTTGAAAGTTGCTGCATTATCAGTGACTAGTTTGGTTGGTGGTGAGCACCAGTATTGCAGAAATAATGCTGCAACTCCTGGGGCTTCCTTCTTTACGTTTATCAACCCGGTAGTTTGTAACAAACTTGTAAGTGATGATGTTATATGCACATGTACTAGCTCTTACTGCAGGCTGTCACTTGGTCATCTAGCGCAAGATCTCTAGGAGCTTAAGCCAACTTCTATGGATTCTCGGAAGAAGCTTTTAACTGTGATAAAAGAAAGCTAACTCTACAAGGACTATTCTACTTGCAGAAAGAGAAGGAGAACTGAAATGTAATGCAAACCCTAGCAAACCCTAATTTACCTATTAACCCTACTTTTGCAAGAAAAGAGATGGAAACTAATGAAAAGAGTGATATTGACTACTGAAAAGGTAAATTGCATTTATTCAAGCTAGTTCTAAAAAGAAATGAGAAGAAAACATTTTTTGTGCTTTTGAGTGTTTTTATGTGAAATCATTATGCTTGTGATTTGTCTGGTTGTGATTGTGCAGAGGTTTGGTGGCGAACGAAGGTGGAGTTGGTTGTTGTAGAGGTGGAGGAAGGTGTGGAGAGGTCTTAAGAAGCCTCTAGTATCCTTCTGAGGACTTTCATAGTGATCGGACTTCGAAAAATCACTCACTGGAAGTTCTACAGGAGGCTATAGGGGATCTATAGGAGGATCTACAGGAGGAGGCCGAGAGCTATTTTTGGAGGTTTGAAGGTGAAAACATGATGGGAAATGGGAACTGAAGGCTATATGAAGGTGTTTGAGGTGTCTAGAACTTGTCAAGGAAGATCAAGAATGAATGTGATGGTTGTATTTGTTCAAATGGAAAGAAAGAAGCTTACGGATAAAAATGCAGAAATTAGGGCAAACTGGCGAAATGTTGCGAATGACTTGGGAAATCTATGAGAAGTGAGCTGGTGCTGGCTGTTTTATGGATGGATGGTGAATTGAGATGTCTTGCAAGAGATATGCGCATTTACTTATCAACAATGATCAAAGAAAGCACTAACTATATCATGAAAACATAACTTTTTCTAGGTTGACCTAATTCTGACCTACAAACAGAAAATGTTGAACAGTAACTTGTGAACATAAAAGCATGCGGAGAGAACTATGGTAAAAGAGAAATAAATGATCTAAGCAACTAAATCTGAACCAATATATCAATTTTAACAAATCAAGTTAGCACACTAACAGTTACATGGAAGAGCAAAAACTATGTTTTTGGTGCAACAAAAGTGCCTTGACCTCAAATCATAGTCCCAGGAAGGGAGAAAGGAGATCAAGGCCTACTGTTGGCATTTTTGAGTCTTATTCCATCACTGCAGTAACCTAGTTGAGCAACTGAAACAAAAACAACTATACTAACCATCAAAAACAACATAATCTAACAAGGTAAAATGAATCTATGCAACAAAAATTAACTCATGAACTGAAGCAAAAACATATAAGTACATAGTAAGAGGTGTTGGGCAGCTTGGGTTGGGCCCTAACCCAAGAGCATCAGCCCTCTAGAAGAGATCAAAGCTAGCTCAAAAACTGTTTCATCTTCATTACTAGAAATAATAGTCACATTACAAGAACTGTTCTAAAAAAGGAACTCGAAAATGAGTTGAACACAATGCTGCACAAAAGTGTGAAAATCTACTAATGACTGGCTAAAATCCAACTAAAAAAGTTGACCTAAGCCTTGCTATTTATACAACTCGAGCCTCCAACAGCTCTCCTAAAATCAAGGGGCTTAGCTTCCCAAAACTGCAAATAAACAACAATCCTTCTTTACTTGCTCGGTTGCCCCTTGGATGCACTCATGTGGCTACTTATGCTCTGAGTTTCTAATGGAGAATTTGAGGTAAGGGTTCATAAATGAAGGGGACACCCTCCTACAAATACTCTCCCTTGTTCTTCCTCGAATTTGGCTGCCAAATGCTCATTAAACCTTTGATTTTGTCTCAAAATTGAGCAAAAATCTGGATAAAGCAGACATTAGAATTTTTGGCATAATGATTAACCCAGTTCACTCTATTAGCATAAATATAATCAAAAACATGCAATAAACTAATGAGAATGGTGGATTAAGCCGAATTAAGAGGCAAAATGAGCCCATATATTTACCCATTTCTAGGGCTCATCATTACCCCCCTACTGAATGGGTTGCTCATCCTCTACACAACTAGTCTAACTCTTCATACTTGATGGTTCTAACAGATTCCGTGACATCCCATGCTTCTGATGTGATATCTTCCTCTTTACCATAGAATCTTGCCTTTCTATCCATGGCTCATCCAAGATTCCATGGCCATCAGCTGCAAGTCTCCCAACACAGCATTGGGATCCCATAGGTTCATATCAGTGAGGGCCATGTTGTGCAAGTAAAACTCTACTAGCTTCACTTTGTCCTCAGCCGAACTGTGTTCACATAGATGCATGAATTGGCCATAATCCTGAAAAGGTATTGTGCCCCTCTGGGCCAGTGCCTTGATCTGAAATTGAAGCCACTGATCCTTGAGGTACACTGCACATGATTTGGCTGGCTTCCTACACTGTAATGCCTCCATAGCCTAGCTGGCCATGCAGGCTAATTGGGCTTCCTTTTCCTGTAGCCGCCTTCTCAAGATCAACACCTCATTCCTAGGATTCACTTTCCTGTTGCTGTCTTATTAATGTCTCACTGCCTACCTGGGGTTCCTCTCTCTGTTGCTATCTTTTTAAGATTGATAGCTCATTTCCTCCTTGAGGTTCCCTTTCTTGCAACTACTTCTTTAACATTTCATTTTCTGCCTCTAATTGAGATCTTTTGATGCTTTCTGTATGTCTTACCGTGCTCAATTCCTTGGCCATTTCTCTCAACTTGTTTTCCATGTGCCCAATGTCTTCCACCCCTTGGTCTGCTCTTCTACCTTTTTTCCTCCTTCTGTCTCTTTCTTTGTTTCTATCTCTCCCTGCTCTGTTTCTTCAACTTTCTCCTCCTCTATCTTGCTTTCTTCCTTCTTCCCTTCTTGTTCTTCTAAATCACCAGTTTCTTCCCCGTCTCATAAAACCTCATGTCATTTTATTCATGCTTCCTTGGAAAACCAACTATGGAAATGGAGAGTTTTTTTTTTTTTAACAGAGAGACAGAGACTGTATTTTTTTCAACCATAAGCAACAATTTTTTATGAATTTCCTCCACCAAACAGTTGTATTTTCTCCTCAAAAGCTAAACCATTGTTAGCATATTTTGATATTCAATGGAGGTACGCCAAGAACCTACCTCTGCAACCCGAGAATTGTGCTAAAAGCCGTGTTTTTCCTCTCCAAAACAGCTTACTCTCCTGTAGAACCTGTTACTACTCCTACAGAATGCCGATAGCAGAAAAATGATTGAAAACAATAGAGGATGATGATTTCGAGGTTATGGTGGTGGTATAGAGCTTACTGCAGCTAAGTGGACGAGGATGAAATGGAAGAACAGGTGGTGAAGGAGTTTCGAGGAGGCATACTTATGTTTTCTTTGAGATATTTCCGCTGATGGTGAGCTAGAAAAAATGTGCATTGGCATTATTTGGACTGTTGGTCCCTACTGCAGTGTATCATGCAACCTTATGCTTTCTGTCCACAATCACCTCCCATCATTTACCTTGGAGTTTAAACAACCACCATTGCCTGTTTTCAGATTCTCATGAGTTGACTGGACACACGTGCAGTGTGAACTCCGGCTGAGTGTTGTTTGAACTGGACGAGGGTGGCCAGTTAGCTGGGCACTGATCTAGTTTAATTGCAACCATCTCATTTGTCCATGCAGTTTTTAAACTATACCCATGCAATAGAGGAACGCGTTTAGTCACTTACCTATTAGTCGAGAATTGTGTGCTACCGTGCTATTGCATGCTTAGGCTTTGGCGGTCTATCCATGGATTTCTTCTGTTGCCACTTGTGGCTTTTGGATTAGTGGCTCAGCTTCCTTATACAGGATCCTACTCCTTGTGTGTTCTACACATTTGTGGCTACACCGATTCTGCTTCTGGAGCTTGATTTTTAAGGGTATCAACTGCTATGCTTTGTTGTTGTTTGATGTGTGATTGTTTTTCTTGTGCATACATCCTCTGGCTGGATCTAAGCTACAGGAGTCTGCTTCAACCTTCAGATTTGCATGCTCATGCTACTGATGCTAGATTTTAATGGGATAGTGACTTGTTTTGTCTATATCTCCCAAATGGTAGACTAGATTGACCTGAATTTTTTTGAGCATGTTTCCATCATCATTATGCACCCGCTGTAGAAAAATGGTGATCAATGGATGCACGAATTTCGAGAAAAATTGAAAATGGCTGAAGGTGATGGAGGTCGATTTCTTGGAAACCGCGCATTGGAATTGGCTGAAATTGCTTGGGCATGTTTTTATCACCCATATGCATCTCCCCATGAAATAGGTTTTTTAATGGATGGGCGGATATGGAGAAAATGAAAAAATGGCTGAAGGTGATGGAGGTTGATTTCTTGGAAACCGTGAACTGGAATTGGCTGAAATTGCTTAGGCATGTTGCCATCATCCCTATACAACTCCCTATGAAACAATTTTTTAAATGGATACACTATTTTCAAGTTAGGGAAAAAACAAATTTCTGCTCTATGTATTTTTGTATCAGAGCATTCTATAGTTTCTTGGACAGTGATAAAAAATGAGCTTGGGCTATAATGCAGACTTGGAAATGATGGAGGCGAGGTTTGAAGATTGCAGGGGGATTTATAAACCCTTTATGAAGCTTCCCTGTTCCCCAAACTGCTTTTAAAATCTATTTCTATCTCTTTGTAATTTCTATAGGATTCTCCCTTAGAAAACACAGTTTTCAGAAAAGAAGCACATTGAGGTGGAAAGAATGTCAAGAATGATGGAGAAGGGTGAGGGAAAGTAGGATAGGTGTTGTTATTGGTTTCAGAGCTTTCTTGGCACCTGTTGTGGCTTCTTGAAGTACTCCTGCAGACCTGCAATATAACTGGAAATTCATTTTTCTTCTTCTTTTTCTCTTTTTTTTTTTGGAAACAACTGGGGCGTTTCAAGGAGGTTTTCACCCTAATTGCCTGCCCTGGGCGCCTCCAAGGGAGGTTTTCACCCACGGATCTTATTCTCTTTTTCTTTTCTCTTCTTTCCAACCCATTGATCGCCTCATGGAGGTTTTCAATCAATGAGCCAATCTGAGGCGCCTCCAAGGAAGTTTTCACCTTAGATTTTTATTTTTTTCTCTTATTTTTCATTTTTTTCTTTTTCCTTTTTTTCTCTACCCTACCCTACTTGCAAAAAAAAATCATTTTCAAGTATAAGAATACTTCCAATGGAGCCATGTGCACAACGAGATGATAGACAAAATGATGTGAAGGCTTGAAATGCATGCTTCGACAGATATCCAAATTTCAGAGACCAAATGATTTGACTTTGAAGGGATCAAGAATAGTTAAGGAAGAGAGTACTGCTACAACTTAATGACTATTTGGAACCATATTTGAATATATTTGTGATGTCCTTGGTCCTTTTGTTGGTCTGGATCATTCTTCATGTGACCTTCTACCATGACCTTCACATCTTCCTCCTTTTGCTGATTTTTCTCTTGAATACATGGAGGATTTGATGGTGACCATGAGGGAGCTCTCTCGATTTCTGATTCTGATGTCTTCTTTTCATCAAGTGCAGCCCATGGTTCTTTGATCTTCTCTTTTGCATCTTCTTTTGCTAGATGTGGTTCTTAAATGATATCAATATAATCTCTTTTTTGCAATACTCTTCCTGAGCTATGGTGAATATCATTGAGCTAAAGAGGAGTTGTTTGGAAGTGTTGTACCTCAGCTTTGTATTTGGGTTGAGCTAATCCAATGTGTGGGTTTGGAAATGGTGGTTCCCCACTATATACTTGCTGGGCCTGTCTGTTATTCGGGTTCGGGTTAGGTTGAGTAGGCATTTGGGGTTGCCTTAGTGGAGTAGGAGGCAATGGTTGCAGTTGAGCAGATGGTGGAGGAAAAAGAGCGGGAGGAGAGTTGTACTAGGGCCTCCACCCCTGATGAGGTGCATTACACTGAGGTTGTGGTTGAGCATAGGGGTGAAATGGATGAGCAGCTGGTTGGGCATGACATGGAGATGTGAAGGACCAAGGAGGAGGCGTGGACCAGGAAGGATGAGCAGGGGGGCCCAAGAAGGTATAGAAGTGACTTGGTTGGGGTTGTAGTATGCCTGAGATGTCCCTTGCATCCCCTGCTGATATGGTCTAGGTCCATGTGGCCTCCTTTGGTCTATGTAATAGGCCTACTCAGTGACTTTTGCAGCCCCTAGGTATACAACTTTAAGTCTGGGTAAGGAAGGGCACTTGTTTGTAAAATGATTTTCTTCACAGATTGAACAAACTCTGTAGATTTCAATGGGCATTCATTCCTAGGATGCCTCCTGGTGCACCTAGGACAAAAAATGGTCAAAGCCCTCTCTGCTTCCTCTTGTTTTCTTTTGATATGCATGGCAAGAATCTGCCACATCTTAACCTTGAAGTCTTCCCACATGTTTCCAATTTCACCTTTAATGGATGAGTTGGAAGAAAAGGTACTGCTCTCGACATTTCTGTTTTCAGCCATTGGCTCCAGAGGAATGTTTTCTTCTTCTTCTTCCCCTATAGGATCTTCAAATATGTTTGGCTATTACCTAAGGGTGTTTCTTGATTGCAACCACCGAAGAAGAGAGAAGGTTGGCTATGTGAAGCAGTGGGGGTGTTGGGCAAACATTTTTCTGAATTATCTCTACTCCTACGAGGCATGAAAGGAAATCTTTTTGGGTGGTTTTTGTTTTTTCTGCCTGTACTTGCAAAACTCAAATTAAATGAACAAAAAAATTTCAACTAATCTGAAATGAACTTGCTGAACGAAATTGCAGAATTGAAATGAAAGCAAGGAAATGATTAATCTACTTTTGCTGGATTGGAAATTGCAGAATTGAAATGAAAGCAAGGAAATGAATAATCTACTTTTGCTGAAATGGAAATTGCAGAATTGAAATGAAAGCAGGAAATGCCTAATCTACTTTTGCAGAATTGAAATGAAACAACTACTCTACTTTTGCTGAAATAAACTACTTAGCAGGATGTTGCAGTAGAAAATAGAAGAAAAGCAGTAATCACAAAATAATATGACGCTTCCCTAGCAACGACACCAAAAATATGGTGAGCACCAGTATTGCAGCAATAATGTTGCAACTCCTGGGGCTTCCTTCTTTACTTTTATCAACCCGGTAGTTCGTAACAAACTTGGAAGTGACGATGTTGTATGTATAAGTACTAGCTCTTATTGTAGGCTGTCACTTGGTTAGCTGGCGCAAGATCGCTAGGAGCTTAAGCCAACTTTTATGGATTCTGAGAAGAAGCTTTTAACTGTGATGAAAGAAAGCTAGCTCTACAAGGACTATTCTACTTGCAGAAAGAGAAGGAGAATTGAAATGTAACGCAAACCCTAACAAACCCTAATTTATCTATTAACCCTACTTTTGTAAGAAAAGAGATGGAAACTAATGAAAATAGTGTTATTGACTACTGAAAAGATAAATTGCATTTATTCAAGCTACTTCTGAAAAGAAATGAGAAGAAAACATTTTTGTGCTTTTGAGTGTTTTTATGTGAAATCATTATGCTTGTGATTTGTCTGGTTGTGATTGTGCAGAGGTTTGGTGGCGAAGGAAGGTGGAGTTGGTTGTTGTAGAGGTGGAGGAAGGTGTGGAGAGGTTCTAAGAAGCCCCTAGTATCCTTCTAAAGACTTTCATAGCAATCGGACTTCGAAAAATCACTCACAGGAAGTTCTATAGGAGGCTGCAGGGGATCTACAGGAGGATCTAGAAGAGGAGGTTGAGAGCTATTTTTGGAGGTTTGAAGGTGCAAAATTGATGGTAAAGGGGAATTGAAGGTTAGATTAAGGTGTTTGAGGTGTCTAGAACTTGTCAAGGAATATCAAGAATGAATGTGATGGTTGGATTTGTTCAAATGGCAAGAAAGAAGCCTATGGAGAAAAACACAGAAATTAGGGCAGATTGGCGAAATGTTGCGAATGACTTGGGAAATCTATGAGAAGTGAGCTAGTGTTGGTTGTTTTATGGATGGATGGTGAGCTGAGATGTCTTGCAAGAGATATGCACATTTACTTATCAAAACTGATCAAAGAAAGAACTAACTATACCATGAAAACATAAATTTTTCTAGCTTGACCTAGTTCTGACCTACAAACAGAAAATGTTGAACAGTAACCTGTGAACAGAAAAGCATGCAAAGAGAACTATGGTAAAATAACAGGAAATTATTTAAGCAATTGAATTTGAACCAATATATCAATTTTTCCAAATCAAGTTATCACACTAGCAGTTGCATGGAAGAGCAAAAACTGTGTTTTTGGTGGCAGCAGAAGTGCCTTGACCTCAAATCATAGTCCCAGGAAGGGAGAAAGGAGATCAGGGCGTACTGTTGGCCTTTTTGAGTCTTATTTTGTCACTGCAGTAACCTATCAAAAGCAACCTAATCTAACAAGGTAAAATGAATCTATGCAATAGAAATAGACTCATGAACTGAAGCAAAAGCATATAAGTACACAGTAAGAGGTGCTGGGCAGCTTGGGTTGGGCCCTAACCTAAGAGCATCATCCCTATGGAAGAGACTAGTGCTGGTTCAAAAACTGTTTCATCTTCATTACCAAAAATAATAGTCACATTACAAGAATTGTTCTTAAAAAAGAACTCGAAAATGAGCTAAACACAATGTTGCACAAAAGTGTGAAAATCCATTAATGACTAGCTAAAATCCAACTAAAAAAACTGAGCACCTAAGCCCTGCTATTTATACAACTCGAGACTCCAACATCTCTCCTAAAATCAAGGGGCTCAGCTTCCCAAAACTGTAGATAAACAATAGTCCTTCTTTACTTGCTCGGCTACCCCTTGGATGCACTCATGTGGCTGCTTATGCTCTGAGTTTCTGATGGAGTATTCAAGGTAATGGTTCATAAATGAAGGGGACACCCTCCTACAAATCCTCTCCCTTTTTCTTCCTCGAATTTGGCTGCAAAATGATCATTAAACCTTTGATTTTGTCTTAAAATTGACCAAAAATCTGCATAAAGCACACATTAGACTTTTTGGCATAATCACTAACCCAATTCACTCTATTAGCATAAATGTAATAAAAAACATCCAATAAACTAATGAGAATGGTGGATTAAGTCAAATTAAGAGGCAAAATGAGTCCATATAATTACCCATTTCTGGGGCTCATCAGTTGGGCACCCAAATCTAGTGAAAATGTTCTCATTCAAGAACTTTATGACAACTTGATGGTTAGCATTCTTAGTGGGTATAGCCTCAATCCACTTGGTGAAATAATTAGTGGATGCCAAGATCCATTTGTGCTGGCCACTGGAATGTGGGTTGATCTCACCTATAAAGTCCAAGCCCCGCTACTGGAAGGGATCATTGGTGTGTACTGGCTTTAAAGGCAGATATTTTAGCTGTTGTCTTCTCGCCAACCTCTAACATTTGTCACAAGACCTCACAAAAGAACACACATCAGAGAACAAAGTAGGCCAATAATACCTAGCTCTTAGGATCTTGTGGGTTGTGGTTTTCTAATAATGATACCCTCCACAGATGCTAGAATGGAACTGGTGCATGACTTCCACAGATTGTCCTTTATCTAGACATCTCAAGAGGATTCCTGATGGGTCTTTCCAATAGAGCAGGTTTTCATTAATGTAGAATTTGGCTAATCTGAGCTTAATGGCCTGGGCTTGACTTGAGCTAAGTCCTGGAGGGACCTCTAGCTTCTGCAAAAAATGAACTATGCTGGAATACCATTCACAGGTGGCTAGATTTTCAGCCAAAGACTGATTTTTCTTTTGCTCTTATGTTGCTTCCTCTGTCTACTCATCACCTGAATTTGAACCCATGCAATTGATGTCTAACAAGCTGCAATTTTCCTTGACCATAAGTTTAGCCAAGCCCTAGCCTTTGACAAGCTTGGCTGGCTTCAACTCTATGTTGAACTCTATAAATTTTGCAATCCGTTTAGCTCTCTTTCCATCGATATCCTGCTGAGTTAGAACATCTTTTACTAAGGCCGAAGGTACATATGCAATCACTTTGAAATGAAGGATATAAATTTTGAATGCCTTTGAAGATTTTATGAGAGCATAAGCTTGTTTTTCAATAAGTTCATACCTTAGTTCAGCATCCCTCAGAGTTTTGCTGAAAAAGGCCACAGGGTGTTCTATGCTTTCATCATTTTTTTGCAACAGAACTATTGCAAGTGTATCATAAGAGGCAAAAGAGAAGATATAGAACTCCTTGGTGTAATGTGAGCTGATTAGAGTGGGAGCTTCCATGATAGCTTGTTTGATGGCCTCAAAAGAGCTTCTTGTAGTATCTGTCCATTTTATTTCCGTTCCTTTTTTCAGCATGGAAGTGATGTTCTTCACAAGCTCTACAAAGGCTGCAATGAACCTCCTTACAAAGTTAATCTTACCCAGGAAAGATTGAATGTCCCTTTTTGATCTTGGGATAGACAATGTCTGAATTGCTTGAACTCTTGCTGGATCAATCTTCACACCTTCAACAAAAACAATATGTCCCAGAAGTTTTCCTTCTTCTAGAGAAAACTGTGACTTCTTTGGGTTCACAGAAATTCCAATTGTCTACACTTTAGAAAAACATTCTTCAAATGCTGCAAATGGTCCTTGTGGGTATTGGAAAAGACTGTTATGTCATGAAGGTAAATAAGGACAAACTTGTCCTTCTCTCCCACAAGGCTATGTCCATGGCCCTCTGAAAAGTAGCCCTAACATTCATGAGTCCAAAAGGCATCTTGGAGTACATGAAAGTACCCTAAGGAGTAGTGAAGGCGGTCTTTTCCTGATCTTCTGGATGTAGAAGAATCTGATTGTAACCTGAAAATCCATCTAGGAAAGACATGTCTCTAGCCCTTGAAACTTTTTGCAGCAAGTGTTCCATCTTAGGCAGGGGTTAGTTGTCTTTTATAGAGCTTTTTTCAGATTCCTGAAGTCAACACAAATCCTGATTTCTCCATTCTTCTTTCTTACTACCACAAGGTTAGTTATCCACTTTGAATACCTTAGGGGAACTATGATCTTGGCATCCAACGACTTCTTGATTTCTTTCTCAATCAAAGGCAATAAGAGAGGGCTGATAGGTCTTAATTTCTGCTTAAAAAGGATGGTGTTCTTCTCTAACAGAATCTTATGCTGAATGATATTTGTGTCATAGGTCTTGATATCACTGTATTCCCAAGCAAAAATATCAGCAAATTGCTTCATCAAGGTGCAATACTTGGAATTCTGGGCAACAGACTAGTGAGTGGACAAATTTATGTATTTTGAATGGGCTGGAGTCCTTATATTATGTTTATGAACATCAGACTCAATTTCTATTTTGGCAAGCTTATAAGGTACATCATTATGATCAAATAGCTTCTCTAGGGGCACCAATCCTTTGGTATATGGTTGCTACGCAGTTGAACAATGTTGTCCTAACCAATCTCGTCCTTTAGCTTGGACTGGTTGCATTCTTCATTGGTTTCATTTTCTTGGTTGATGTGCATTTCAAAAAATTCATCAACGACTTGTAAAAACCTGTTAATTTCATCATCATCTTCAAAAGCTTTCCAGTATTTAACATTGGCAGGTAGAGATGGTCTATATTTCACCTGAACTTCATAAGTCAATTTAGGAGGCAAAGGAGGAATAAACATGCTAGCAGACATAGCAAGGGAATCAGCGAGATGGTTCTTCATTCTGCGATGTAAGAAATGCTGAAGATATTAAAAGCATCCTTAATCTTCCATACCTCATCTCTATATGCTTTCAGCCTTGGATGTTTTTCTTGGAAAGTTTTGTTGACCTACTGAATGATAAGGTCTGCATCTCTAAACACTTTCAGACCTTTGATGCCCATTTCTTTAGTAGCGTTTAAGCCCAATATCAAGGTTTCGTACTATGCTATGTTATTTGTGACCTAAGAAGTTAATTTGAAAGATAAATGAATGCATTCCTGTGTGGGGGACACAAGGACTACACCTTCCCCTGCATCTTCCTTAGAGCAAGCCCCATCAAAGAACATGTCCCAAATCTGTGGGCCTTCTTCCTCTACAATCTGGAAAACTGGTTTTTTAAGCTGCGTGGAGGCCAACTGGGATTCTTCAATCTAAAGAATACAAGCTACAAAATTAGTGTTGACAGCATAGATGGGATGATTAGTGGGATTCTTTTCATCATTGATTATATAAGCCAACTGAGCTTCCCTATATAATTTCTTACTCTCACCTCCAAAAACTGGGACAGTAGCATAGGACAGATCATTTTGCAATGTTCCACCTAATCTCTTGATCCAACCTCTGGAAAGCAGCATGCCAAACTTGGGGGGTACATCTACTACCACAATATCCATCATCATGCTCTTCATGGGCAGCTGAGACAAAGTGATGGCTAGGTCCTTGATTAATCCCAGACATTTCAGTTTTCTAGAGTCAAAAGAAAATAGGTCATGATAAGGCTTGGTAATGTTAAGACCCAATTCATCCATGACATCCTTGGGCATTAGATTATGGTTGGCTCCTATGTCCAGAAGGTAGTTATGAAGGATTTTGTCATGAATAGTCAGTGAGACATAGAATGATGGGGAGTTGTCTTCACAATTTTCAATCATTGGGCTGAGAATAAGAGCTAGTTTGTCATCTTCAGAATTACATAGTCAGTGGAGGCTTGGATTGCTTTAGGCTAAAGCGCCTCGAGGATGGATCTTTTGAAGGACACATTCTTCACTAGTTCAATAAGAGGTATAGGTATTCTTAGCTTCTAAATTTTTGATTGAAAATTGAAAGGAGAAGGAGACTTGTCAAGGCCTCTCACCTCATGAGCTGGAGCTTTGAGGATGATGGGATCAATTGTTGGTCACTTCTGCTTATTAGCTTGTTGTACTACAGGGACAACAACTCTTTGAATAGGAGTTTCCTTGGCATTATTCATCTTCAACCTCAGGTTATATCTGTGTTGATCTTCAGTTTGTAGAACAGCTTCACAATCCCATTCTTGGTTGATATGGTCATTGAATAATGAATTTTCATAGGTAGCTAAGGTAAAAAAGGAGGCACTGCCTTTGTCTTCCATACAATGGATCTCATCATCTTCTTCAAACTGCTCTTCTTCCATGACTATGTTCTAGAAAGGGGTCTTCACCCTTTAGTCTTCATTGGCATCTTTGCTTCTTTGCAAAATCTGCAACTGCTCATTAGCTCTTCTATATGGATTTGGATGCTACTCAACCTTTAATTTGGAGATTTTAGAGGCTAATGACTCTATCATCTTGGTCATTTTATCTATCTTGGGATTTGAAGATGATGAAGACTCGCTCCTCTGTCTCCTTCTATCAACATTCCCCTTGAGCTTCTCTGCATCCATGATGTTTGATTCTACTTCCAAGGCTGCATCCTACATATCAGCCAAAGTAGCACATAACCTTTCCCTCAAGAGTAGACATAAGTCAAAATCAAAGGCACTGGCATAGGTGAGTTTAGCAGAGGTAGTTGTGGGTTTTACTTCAGCTGGTATCTTGCTATACATGCGGTTAAACCTCTTATTAAAATCAAACAACTCACATTTTTCCCTCTTTAAGTTCCCAAACTCGGTGTGGTAGTAGAGTAGATATTTCTTATCCCCCCAATGCTTTGAGAATGCATCATCTAAAGCCTCAATATTTTCTATAGATCTTGGGGTCAGTTCTGTGAACCATTTTCTAGTGTCTCCATCTAGGCTTTGGACAAAGACTCTCATCCAAACATCATCTTCACTAATGTCCAGGTTATTAGAATAGCTATAGAATGATTCAAGGTGTTCTTCAGCTGTAACAACTTCAGCCCCAGTGAACTTAGGCCTATACTTCTGATATTCTCCAGTAGCCATGGCATTCAAAGGAGTGTTAGTACCAAAGGTCCATACCTAGCAGTTATGATTCTTTCCATTTTGGTAGGTGCTTGTGGGCCTTCCATAGTTGTGGTGGTTATAAGGGTACTGGAAGTATGAATGATAGAGGGCTGAGGAGTGATTGATAGGACTAAAGGAGTATGATGGATAGGAGGTGAGGTTTCCTCTGGGCTTACAACAAAAGGAGAACCTAAAGAATAAGGAGCTTTATGAATTTTTGAGATTTTTTCTTCACTGCTAGTATTAGAAGCTATACTCTCAACATGTATTTGTTCTATAACAAGATTTTTTTGAAGAGCTATAGAATATTGTTTAGATTTACCTGAACCTGATGCTCCTTTTTGCAATACCTTTCTTTCTTTGATGATTTTTTTAGGATCAGATACTTGGTCAGCTTGTGGCTTCTGAGGATTTCTCCAAGTATGCCTCACAAACTGAGCAAGAATGATGAAGTGGAGTCACCAAGAGGTTTGTCCTTTAGTAGAGTCGCCAGATATATGATTACAACCGAAAAAGTGTTCAGGCTTTGTCTATCATCAAAGTTGGATTTGTGTCGTCTCCCAGGGAAGTTGAGCTTCAGTCTCCTCTCCCCATCAATGGCGCCAATTATGTTAACACTCTCGGAAACTCTCCTAGGTTGTAGCTCAAAGATGCCTGGTAACATATAATATTCAATATTGTTCTCGAAATTATTGGAATGGATGATGGTTTGGATCAAGTCAGATAACCATTTCAGCTCTATTCTCACTCAAGGCATGCATGAACGCCCTGAACAATATAAGGCTTTAGACCATTAATGCTCAATAGTTTATAGGTTCAATGGATAAATGGAGAATACTAACTATACCAGCAGATGCATACATAAACACATATGAATAGCTAGCTACAGAAAGCAAATGAAGCTTGCAAATCTAATTTATCAATGCAGAGATAAGATGACAGTTATCTGGCATTAGACACAGAAGAAACATGAATAACCTATTCAAGTGCAAGCATAGAACATGAGAGAAAATGGAATTGGACATGTAACAATAAAAGAAGCTTATATTTCTGGAATGAAGATGAGAAGCTAAGGAGTAGAGTCTCCACAGTCGTAAAAAATTGAACCCCTGTTACTCTGAAATTTCTAATATTTATATGCCTTTTACAATGCTCTCAAGCCTTCTGAGGCTCGAGAGGTCTTAATCTATCCTTTCTATCCTTTTAATTGTCTGATGCCATGACTAGGCACGCATGGGCTCAGAGGTTTCTTCTTCTAACAACCGAGCAACTGCACTCTGGTAGATTGTTGCGCTGTCAGGGAGCTTGCTCATGCTAGAGATGCTCCGTGATCCCTTTTATTGGTTTTGTTGTCTTGCGCTGTTGTCTTTCCCATTTTGGACTTATGTCTCTATCTCCTATCCTTTTTTATGTGATGGAATGGGTCTTCGGGCCTTTGAAATCCTTCCAATGGCCGCTTTCTGTTAACATGGTGAAATTCTGCAATACTGTGAAATTATGCCCAAAACTTACTCATCCAGACTTCAAAAGTCCTTAAATATGATCTATTCTCCCATCAGGTCCGCTTGTGATTGCTTATCGCAAGTCGCATTGCCCCTTCCATGGCTTCCCTTTGGATTTTGAAATACGTGAAAAACACTAAAAATCATGAAAAAGTGGCTTTGGTGGACCTGAAATATTATACATTAGCCTTAAAGAACCCTTTTAGGTCCAGCTTATCACATCGACGCTTGATCCTTATGTATTTCGTTTAATAAATGAAATACGCAAATACAAAGGAAAATGTCTTTTTTGCTGATCTCAAAATCTATGCAATGAGGTTTATATAGCCATTAGGTCCGGTTCATCGGATCACATAAATATATAACTGCCCTGCTCCTTTGCAAGGTTCCGATGCGATATTGCAATGCAACTTGTCGCAATCGCATATCGCCTAAGCCTAAGATATTTCCATATAACATTGGCCTATGCCCCCGCTGATTGCGATCTACTGATATCAGAGATTGCGATATCGCATCGACCCGGTCCTATCGTGTGTCCACCTCTGATATCCTCTGACTGCCTTAGCCGATTGTGACCCACCGATCAGATCTGGACCACTGATCGGCTAGATCGGATGACTGCTATGAATTTTAGTGTTTATGCCTTTGATACTTGGTTTTTCGCTGTTTTTATGTGTTTCTGCCTCCCGATAGTGCTTTTCCGCCATTCCAAGGGTTCTTCTCCTATGCTGGTTTTAGTCTTTGGCATGATTTTACTGGCCTTTGAAGACTTAAAGAGCATATTTGGACCCATTTGGAGATGCGAGAGTAATATTTGGAAGTCTAGCTTATGGCCAAAGCAGAGCAAGAGGAGATGTGGTCATCAGAGCTGAAACAGGGGACATTTCTGCTAAAAATAACAATAATGCACCTCAGGGGCTAACAAATACCATGCAAAGAAAAACAATAGATAACCCTAATATTAATATTAAATTATTATTATTATTATTATGATTATTATTATTAAATCTAATATTCATATTAATATGTTATAATATTAATATTATAAATTTAATAACTTTGGATTAATATAATATTAAATTTGTTATACTATAATATATATTAATATATCATGATATATATTAACTCTAGATATATATGGGAGGGAAGAACAAAGACATAGAGTGATAGAGGTGGAGAGGTAAGGGGTGTCATGCCTCCAAGTCAGGAGGACGTGCAACCGAGTCATAGCAGGAACACCCATGTGCGATGGGTGCTCGTGTTGGACCAATTCGGGTGGAGAGCACGTGCATGTGATGACTTGGTATGACATTCATTTATGTGCAATGGTCATGGGCGCAGACATAGTGGGTGCATAGTGTTGGGCGAGCGTAAGCCCCTTGGTGAGTACACGATGGGAAAGTCACTAGACGATAGTGCAACAGGCGACCTGTTTTGGGTGCCCGAGAGGACGAGGCCGCCATGTGCAACAAGTTGGGCGAGTTGGGCAAGGGTGAGCACGTGGGCAAGGAAAATTGGGTAGTCGTGTTGGCAAAGTGCAGAGTCATATATAGTCAGTCGAACAATTATATGGTGGAGCCAACAAATGGTCACAATGAAGGCATGCAATGAAGTGTGGCAATGGCTGGACAGGTCGACCAACTTAGAGGTGGGCAGGCTGACCCATGGGCATCCCAAATGTCATGACTATTCGATGGAATGCATATGGATGGGAAGTGTATAAGTAGAAGTAGAGTTGGAGGAGCTAAGGGAGCGAGGAAGCTCACTCTACATACATAAAACAGAGCGAAGGCAAAGGATAGCGAAGAAGGAATGTCGAAGGGTGAAGAATTCAGTTGAGTCACAGGTTGGGCAGAGGAGGTTAGGTTTCGCAAGTAGGAAGGTCACAGGAAGGGTGCAGGCATGCAGTGTCGGTGACACTGGCCTAAGCAATGTGCCCGCCTGATAGGCAGGGTTGCACGGAGAGCTGAATGGGTTGATAGGATGGTGAACAGGAGGACTTGGTGATGGGCGTGCACATAGTGGGTGCATAGCGTTGGGCGAGTGAAAGCCCCTTGGTGAGTACACAATGGGAAAGTCGCCAGGTGACAATGCAACAGGCGACCTGTGTCGCCCAAGAGGACAAGGCCACCATGTGCGATGAGTTGGGTGAGGGTGAGCGCACGGGCAAGGCAAGTCGGGTAGTCGTGTTGGTGAAGTGTAGAGTCGTATATAGTCAGTCGAATAGTTATATGGTGGAGCCGACACATGGACACAATGAAGGCATGCAATGAAGTGTGGTGATGGGTGGATGGGTTGGCCGACCTAGAGATGGTCAAGCTGACCCGTGGGCATCCCAAACGTCATGACTATTCGATGGAATGCATATGGATGGGAAGTGTATAAGTAGAAGTAGAGTTGGAGGATCTAAGGGAGTGAGGCAACTCACTCTACATACATAAAACAAAGCAAGGCAAAGGATATCGAAGAAGGAATGCTAAAGGGTGAATAATTGAGTCGAGTCACAGGTCAGGCAAAGGAGGTCGGGTTTCGCAGGTAGGAAGGTCACAGGAAGGGTGCGGGCATCCAGTGTCGCCGACAATGGCCTAATAAATGTGCCTGCCTGACGGGAAGGGTTGCACGGAGAGTTGAACGGGTTGATAGGACAGTGAATGGACAGACTTGGGTGTGAATGAATGGGGTTGAATGCAGACCTGGGCACGGCTGAACGAAGGCACCAGAAAGGTTGAATGTGTTGCTTGGGTGATGCTGCATGATATGTTTGACACAGTTGAACGAAAATTTTGGGAATTTCTGAACACATGGGTGCTGCATGATTGTTTTTGACATCACTATTTTGGGGTTTCTAACAGAGATAGTGCCGATGAGTGGTAGTTTTGCACGACTCACGAATGATAACCAGGTGAACTTGGCAAGGTGTGCAGGTGGCTGCACAAACTTAAGAAACATTGTAAAATATTGTATTTTTACATTATTGAAGATTTTATATATTATTTGGGCAGACTTAACCGAGAGTTTCCCCTCCCATATATGTGTATACTTTTGTTGTTTATTCCGCTGCATATGTATAATTGAAGATAATGAAGGTGATGAATGATAATGTTATTTCCATTACATTGTGATAACACTTAGAGAAGAAATTGGTTAAGTTTTGAAGTAGGCGTAGTCTGTGTGCTTGAGTATTGGTGAAAAGAAAAAGTATGGTGGTGTCATCCCCGCCCATGTGTGGTTGAAAGAATACCACCAGGACAGGGGCATGATAGATGGTATCAGAACCTATTTTGTAGAAAGTGTGCTTTGGTTAAAGAAGAAGCAGGAATATGTCAACACTAGTTGTAGTTAGTATTGAATCTTAGGTGTATAGGATTTGGTCGTAGTGCAACATAGTTGAGCAAGGCCAAAGAAAGGAGCTTGGGCCAAGCTGGACGAAGGAAGCCGGCAGAGGTAGATTTTCAAAAGCTTGAAGACATGATAGGTTATTGAAAGGAAAATAAGCATCAACACTATGAGGCTATTTTGCGAAAGTGGGAACTCTTGGGGCATATTGGAGATGGGATAGTGGAGGTGCGAAAGACCTTAAGTAATCTTCATGGAAGGTCTACTAAACTTAGAAAACTTAATGAGAAGATACAACAGGGTGATCAAAGACTCTAAGAACTCATGGATGAACGAGTTTGTTTAAGGGAGAGAAGTGCCATGTTGCAGGATAAAGTCAAGGGACTTGAGGATGAGATCAAGAGGGAATTTCTTGGTCGTAAAACCGTTGTCATAGAAGAAGATGAGCTTGAATAAATTGACAAACTTAGAGCTTACTACCGGGCCATGTAGGATGATGTGCAGATGGTTGGGTCACTTCGAGTGGAGAAGGTCAATGTGTTCCAAGTAGGTGCACTTGAGCAGCATGTGAAGAAGGAGAAGCTCGATGGAACTCAAGCTAGACCAGGATAAGATTGCTCAAATGAACCAAAAGAGGAGATTGCATACCTTAAGAGGAATGCTATATCAAGGCACAAGTCAAAAGACAGCTCTGAGGTTGAATTATTGAAGAAGGTTGTTAAGGTAAGACGCAAGAGAAAGCCTACGGATGATGGAGATGCATTGAGGTTGATTTTTATGCAGGTGACCGTACATGTCAAGAAGTTTACCACATTAGCTAACATGGGGGGGCTACACATAGTTTAATTAGCAAGAATGCAACAACATCTTTTGGGAAGAAAGTTGAAGTGTAAAGGGAGTTAAGTGCTTTCAAAGCTATAAATTCTACCATGAAAGTTGTGACAGGTGTTTTGAAGAACACATAAGTGAGAGTGGGTTCGTGGTTTGGAAAGGTTGATTTGATGGTGATTGATATGATGATCATGCTATGGTTTTGGGGTGTGAATTCTTGGTAGTTTCACAAGCCATACTAATGGTGAACAATGACATACTCTTGATTACAGCTGGATGGCAGACCATGATTGTTCTGATGACAAGGAAGAGTCGCTTGGGATATAGACCAAGGATTTCTTCGATGACTTTGTATCTAGAGGACTTGAATGTGAAGCATGACTATGTGGAATAAGGGGAACTTGGATGTGTGACTCAAGTAACAAAGGAGAAGCGGATGATCGAATTTGTTGCAAGAGTCAGGAAGGAAAAGAAGGATGGAGGTGAAAAGGCAGTTCCACCCATCATGGAGAAAATGACAGGTGCATCTTCTACTAAAAGGCTTCACCATGAGGTTGCTGAGGGGAGAGGATGTTTGAGCACTTATTCTAAGGCACAAGTTTGGGAAGGATATACTGGTATAGATCCAGTTGACACTGTGGACTTTTGCAGGTATGTTATGGGCATATATGACTTTCAGTTGATGAAAACCAAGCTTGAGAAGCTTGGATGTACACCGGAGGAGGTTGTTGTTGTGCATGCGTACTTGAGGATGTAGCATCAATGTGATACATGGATGGATGAGAGTCAGGGAGGTAACTTCCTGGCCCTTGTTATGCACTACACCATTGGGGATGGGTGTGTGCAATGCCTTGGTGATGAGAATGATATGAAATTAAACATGAATGCAACAAATTATAGATATAACCATAATACAAAGATGCAGTAGAAATAACACTTCATTTCATTAATATCAAATACTGAAATATGCTTACAAACAGAATCGAAATAAGACTAGCTCAGGCAATGGTAACTTATCTCTGATAAGAGATGTGGCGACTTCATTCCTCTTAATTTTGTTATAATCAGGCTTAGAGACTTGTTTATTATTGATAAATAATGGAAAATCCTAAACATCCAAAAACCTAACCCTAGGAGATGAAGCACAAAAACTATGGGCCTTGTTTGGGTAAATCGTTACATCAACTTCCCGAGGTTGTAACTTTGGCATACAATCTTTGTTTGACACACATAATACCTCGTTAGAAAAATATATCTAAAGAATAAAACTTATTAGATGCCAACAATTAGTAATATTGGCTCCGGAAGTTTAGGACTCAAAAAACTACCAAAAATAGTAAATTGTGCTACAATTAAGGAAATTGAAAATCTGAAAGAGATAGTGGTGGGGGTCTACGTGAAATGGCGAGTGGCCACCAACATCCACCTGGGTCAGTCCTCCCCCTTAGGAAGCAATTTTCCCCATTGCGTTGAGTGCATCCATGAGATGGGGAAATTTCTCCTTAACTTGGTCCCTGGTGAGCCACTTGCCTTGGTGCAGGAATTGGCCAACTTTGACAACCCGATATAGTTGGATATTCTGCTCATGAGTGTTATTAACCTATGTTTCCAGAATTTGATCAATTTTGGCATGTTCCATGCATTTTGGGTTTAACTTTGTCGGTGTGAGTTGTTCTACAATGTTTGATATGTCCAGTAATGGTGGGAAGTACGGTCGAAGGAAGTGCACATTGAACACTAGGTGCAGGCCAAGGAATGGGGGAATGTTGAGCTCAAAAGCATTGTTTGCTATAGCCTTGGTAATGGTGTAAGGACTATATCAGAGTGGTCTAAGCTTTCGATGGGCTTCGGTAAGGTGTTCTTTCTGCAAATGCAACCAAACTTTGTTGCCCACCTGAAACTTGTGTGGCACCCGATGTTGATCATGTCGCTGCTTTTACTTAGCATTTGACTTCTCCAAGATGTCATGAAATTATTGGGGGATGTGTTCGATGCATTCATTAAATCTATTTGCTTTATCCGCCTTGGAAAATACATGTGTGGATTTTGTTTGTGTAGTTTCATGAGGCATGGAAACATCAATCAGAGACAATGGTTGAAATCCTAGACCCACTTGAAAGGGACTATGACAAGTCGAGCTATGGAGAGCTCTATTATAATTGTGCTACACATAGGGAAGACTCTCATCCCAAGTATGTGAATGCTTGGAGTTGTACATACAGAGTATGTTCACTATCATCCTATTGATGACCTTCATGGCCATTAGTCTAGGGATGGAAGACAATCGACTTGGTGAGATTGGTGTCCAATAGTGTCCAGAGGCTTAACGAGAGTGTGCCTAGGAACTTGCTATCCTGATCTAATATAATGGTTTGTGAGATCCCAAAATGTACCCATACTCGTTGAAAGAAGAGTTTGGCAGTTTCCTTTGTTAAGACATTGTTCTTGTAGGCTGCCAATATAGCCATCTTAGAAAAATTTTCGACGACCACAAATACATAGACATTACCATGCTTCGTAGAAGGGAGGACAGACATATAGTCCATGGAGATGGATTCCCATGGCTGGCTGGGAGTAGGAAGAGGAGTGTACAACCCTTGCTTCTTTATGGCTGTCTTGGTGATGGCGTAGGCAGTGCAGGATATGATATATTTTCCAACATCTAGTCGGATTTTGGGCCAATAAAGTACTTTTGTAGTACATCCAAAGTTTTCTCCACACCAAAGTGTCTTATGACCCGACTATAGTGCACCTCCCAAATCATCTTGGCATGCCCGCTTGAAGGAACACAAAGGTGGCCTAAGTGTCATAATAATGCGTCCGAGAGGTGGAAATCAGGAACTTTCTTTCCATCTACTGGCATTTGGTATGTGGAGGTGAACTCTAGATCATTTTTGTATAGTTTCAGCCATCCAAAGGTCTCGTGGCAACAAGAGTCGAGAATAGTAGTCAGTGTTGCAATTGGGAGTTGGGTGAGGTAGTCTGCAACATTATTGGTGCTGCCCCTTTTATATTTAATGTTCAAGTGGAATTGTTGTAGATATGTAGACCACTTATGATGGTGATCATTCTGAAATTTCCCTTGTGTCTGTATGATCCAGGAGGATCTTGTCATATCATTGCACAGGTGTTCAAGTGTCGTCGTCAGTGTTCAGTATCATCGTCAATTAAGTTTGGTGTCATCAATTTCGACAGCGTTGGTTATGGATTAGGTTGTTCAGGTAATGTTTATGGTTTTCATGGCGTTCAGTTGATATGGTTTTGTACTTGGATTGGTCGACGACATGTGTCTTGTCATTCGCCTCACAAGATTTGGTGTCGACATGGGTTTTGTCGTCCACTCACAGGTGTTGATGTCGACAAGTTTGTCATCATGCGACAAATGTCACTAATATCGCTTAGTGACGATAGATTGTAAAAGGGTTGATAAATTTCATGTACTAAACCTTAATCTACATCTAAGCCCAAAACGTATGCTAAAACCTAAGTCTTGAACCTTAATACATTGAAAAATGTATTAGAAAAACTAAGTTCTATTGCATAAAACCTAAACCTATCACTATGTGCTAAAAAATAAGTTTAAAACCTTACCACATAACCCTCGGTCTATTTTAAATACATTCAAAACATTATATAACTACAAAACAAACCTTAACCACCAGTTTGACCGCGTGGGCAGCCTGACCGCAGTGGGGACATGTGAGCAGAGTTAATTGGCGGCTTGGAGTTCACCGCCGAAGTAGACTGTAGAAGAAACCACAATGGAGTTTCTTGTGAACGTGCTGTGGATAAACTGTCGGGTTAGTCAACCGCAGTCATAAGGCATTAGTTCTATAAGCCACAACGCCAACCATCAACGGAACCGTCGAAAGTCAGTTTCCATGTGAACACTGCTACCGTAACCACCAAAGTTTGAATAGCAGAACCGACAGAGGTGGTAGCCTGCAGTTTGACCGCGGCTGGTCACATGCAACTGCCAAACTGCCTCCACCCGGTTAGCTGACCACCATCAGTCAAGTTCTTATCCAAATTTATTTTGGGTGTTTTGTTGGGTTTTTATGGTTTGTTTTGTTTCAAACTAATGCGGCCACCATGTAACCTAGCCTAGGTGTTCAAACCCAACTAGACCAAGCTCTTAATCCTATCCAGACTCAACCAATTCATCCTGTAATTAGCCCAAGGAGGTTTCAATGTATCCACATGCCTTTAAAAGGTATTTTTGCTTCATTGATGAAAGAGAGTAGTTTTGGTTTTTGTATGCATATTCTAGAGGTCATAAGCAATTTTGTTTTCAATGTAACAGGAGCATCCAATGTTGGAATTGGGAACCGTGACAAGTGTTAGAAATATGGTTCAGAGGGCTATATGATGATAGTGATCAGAAGTGTCTATGTGCACATTCATACTGATCAAATCTCTGTGTAATCAACCTCATTTGTTTCAATCCTAATAAAGCGATTACCCATCTTGAAAGCGGACCCAAAGACGTAGTCCATCAGGGACGAACTTTGTAATAAACTTTGTTGTCTAGTATCACTATGTTTTTGTTGTTTTCACTTATGTTATGCATCTATCTTGTGTTTAATCAGCTGTCGTAAAGTCTTCTTCTCAAGCAGTTTTCCTCGATTTCTGTGCTTTGAGATAGCTTTAAATTCATTAATGGTTAATCGATTCTACATTAGTTTAAGTCTATGATCACATTTATATCATATAATTTGGTATCAGAGAAGGTTTTGTTTGTATAATTTTCCATTGAATGTTAACCAAGTCAAATTCGCAATGAGGAGAAGGAATCCTTGAGTAGATTGATCCAGAGATTGGAAAGCGACAAGTCGTTCATAAATCGACCATATCAGGACCTAATGCAAGTGAAAACACTGAAGCTAAGATGAGTGAAGAACAGTTTCAGCAAGCATTCTTAACTATGCAACAGATGTTGCGAGAATTGTACGAAGACAAGAAGGCGAGAGATGTAGCTTCTTCTTCAAAGACATCAAAGAAGGACAAAGGTAAAGGCAAGACTGATAAACCACCTTCACTTCCATCATCTCCATCATCACCATCTTCTTCTTCTTCTTCCATTGCAGAATCTGAAACAGAAAAGAAACCTAAGAAAAGATCTCTTTTGAAACTTGATGTGAAATTTGAGTTATCTGTTTATGATGGTGAAATGAATCTTGAAAAGTTAGATAACTAGATAAAGTAGTTAGAAGTGTATTGTCGCATTTAGAACATTTCTAGCAATAAAACTAAAATTCAGTTAGCTACACTTAGAATGGGGGAACAACTTTAATCTGGTGGGAAAATAAAACTCAAATAGATGTAAAGCGTAAAAGAAAAGTCATCTCTTCATGGTCTAAGTTTTTATAATCTCTTAGGAAACAGTTATATCCTTTAGGATACATGTAGAAAGATGTTATTGATTGGTAGCATCTGAGGCAAGGTAAAAGGCAGAGTGTTCAGGATTTTACTTAAGAATTCAGAAAGAAAGCATTGGCGCTTCGTATTTCATTAGATACGCGTGAAACTTTATTAAAATACATCGGAAGTTTACATTCATATTTGTAGCATAAACTATTGATGTTTAATCCTAATGATTTTGATGAGGTGTTTGTTTAGGCCATACATATTGAATTAGGTGGCAGACCATTCAAGTTTTCATCGTAGTCATCCAAAGAGTTGGAAATCAAAGATTCCAGTGACAATAAGGGGAAGAACTTTCGAAGAGAATGAAATCAGTGACCGTTCAGAAGGAAAGACCTACTTGTTCTCATTGCTAGAGAATTAGTCATGATGAATCTAAGTGTTGGAAACTTCATCCAAAACTTAAGCCCAAAAATTTCCTTAAGGAGAAGGATGAAAAGAAGGCAATTGTAGCAGTCCAACAAGATCTAGGTTCATATTCAAGTGATGAAAGGAGGATAGCTGTCATGGTTACGACAGGTAAAACTTGTGACATTGGCTCAAGTTCGAAAACTATTGCATCTTCATCAAACATAAATCCTTCAAATGAGGATAAAAGAGTTGAATTGTTTAACATAAGGATAACTTCTAAGCATACAATACAATGTTTGACAGTGGATCATAGGTGAATTTAATCTCTGAATATTTAGTTAAAAGTTTGGGTTTGGAAACACAAAATCATCCAAGACCTTACTCCTTGGGATGGCTAACTAAATCAACTCAGATAAAAGTCACCAAACAATGTCGATTAAGATTTTCCATTACAACTAATTACATTGATGAAGTGGAATTAGATGTGGTTCCAGCAGACATATGTGGAGTTTTCTTAGGAAGTCCTTATCTTTATGATTGTGATGCAGTATTTTACAAGAGAGAACATAAATATCACCTTAAGAAATATGGGGTTGAATTTATTGTCAGGTCACATCAAAACAAAAATCACTTGAATTCAGTTAATGTTAATTAGATGAAGCAATTCATAAGTTCAAGTAAAAGATTGGTAAGCATGTGTGTAAAGGAGAAACATAAAAATCAACATGATCCTTGTTTAAGTTATGAGACTTAGTTGAAAGATGGTTTGATTAAAGAGATATAAACTATTCCAGTTCTATGTAAAACCAAACATCTTACTCATAAGCAAAGAATACAACATGAATTACAGTTTGCGCCTAAAGCTCCTCTTCCTAATGTCAGAATGAATCAATTCAGTGTAAGTTTGGAAATTAACAGTTGCAAGGATACAGGTCAGAATTGGGGAAATTCAGTGTTCAATTTCTCTTGTATTGTGTCGCCATGTCATGTCTCAAATAGTTTGGAAACCTCTTTTCAAGTGGAGAGGAAAACTATTTGTTTTCATATCAAAGCCTTTTATAAAGCAATGTCAAAATGTCTAAGGGAAACTTATACATAAGGGGAAAGTGCTAATCAATGGAAACATCATGTAATAAGAAAAAGTGACTCAAACAAATCAACAACTAATTCAATACTTTCAGAATCAAACTAATTTGCAGCAAATTTCACCTTACAGTTGGATAGGTTCATTGCAGCAAGTTCACTTAGTAATCAAGCATCAGGAAAGTATGTTAAGTCAAATAGATGGTTTGATGTCAAGAGTATCTTTGATGGTCTCTGTTATTACACAAAATAGATTGTTTATACATGTTGATGGTATTAAACAACATCCAGTAGAGATTGTTTTCAAAGACTCTGAATCACTAACTCATGGTTCTTCATGGAAATAATTCAATTGCCATGTTCATATTAGGTTGTTTGTCCATCGTCGCAAGTTGTTCATACTACAAATGGATGGAACAGGTAACTGAATCAAAATTTTCCATGGTTAGCATCATCAGGGTCATCACTTGTAGGTGATTGATTGAATGTATTGGAACATCATTCGGTCAAGGTGGAAAGAGAGGGAGTTCTACCCTCATCGACTATTTGTTTAGTCAAACTTTTGTGGTCCAAAAGCTTTCAAGTGGAGAGGATTGATCTAGGAGGATCTTTTCAGATCATTCCACAGGTGTTCAAGTGTCATTGTCAGTGTTTAGTATCATCATCAATTCAGTTCAGTGTTGTCAGCTTCGAAAGTGTTGGTTATGGATCAGGTTGTTCAGGTAATGTTTATGGTTTTCATGGCATTCAGTTGATATGGTTTTGTACCTGGCTGTCGACTTGTGTTCATCGATAGTTCCGCCAGGATTGGTCGACGACATGTGTCTTGATGTTTTCCTCGCAGGATTTGGTGTCGACATGGCTTTTTTCGTCCAATCACAAGTGTTGATGTTGATGAGTTTGTCATCATGTGATAAATGTCGCTAATGTCATTTAGTGACGATAGATTGTAAAAGGGTTGATAAATTTCATGTACTAAACCCTAATATACATCTAAGCCCAAAACCTATGTTAAAACCTAAGTCTTGAACCTTAATACATTGAAAAATGTATTAAAAAAACTAAGTTCTATTGCATAAAACCCTAAGCATATCACTATGTGCTAAAAAATTAAGTGTAAAACCTTACCACATAAGCCTC
>APFE030768284.1:27891-114564 GCA_000404065.3 Pinus taeda | reverse complement strand
TTTCCCCCTCGAAGAGGCTGAATTCTAAGGCGTTGATCTATCTTTTCTATCTTTTTCTTGAGCTGGTTACATAACAGAAAACATGAATAAAATCTTATGGGGAGCTTCTACAATCACACAAACAACATGAAGGATTCCTCTATAGTTATACAAAATCACACTAGTACAAGCAAACATAAGTTGTATTCAGTCACTAGTGGGAACATAAAAAATCCAAATAAGAAGTAACAAACAATATCATAGTGGTAAAGAATTGTATAAATAAATAACAGTTACTACAAAATACATTAGTCACAATGGGAGCTTAACCTATTTCACTAGGTTGACAATCACAACATATGTAAATAATACATGACAATGAATTCAATCTCAGAAGAGGAAGAGAATGCTATTGAGATTAAGATTGAAGAAGAGTTTTTGAAAGCTAAATGTTTGATGCATTCTGATGTTACACTAGTCCTAGGAGAAGGCTTGAACAACTTAGGTAGATAACTAATGATCCTTCATCTCAAGTGTCATAAGTGTTTGAAATATCTTTGCAGTACATGAAATAGTTTGGTCAATACAAAATACATATGAGTGAAATGAAAATGGATTGGATGAGTTCAAGCTCTGTGTGACTAGAAATATTTTCCCTAAAATTGTAGAAGAGACCAAAGCCATAGTTCCATCCCTTGTGACAAAGAGATGTGCATGTGATGATGAAAGAATTAAGAAAATTCTTAATGATCTTGCAATGATCAAGAAATTTGAATATGATATTCTAATTGATATTATCTACAACATGGTGCATATGAAACTCATGGAAGTGTATAATATGTTCATGGAAGTATATAATGTGTTCTTGATGAACCAATATAGAAACATTCGATTAAAAAACCATTAGTACACTACCAATAATATGTTGGTCTAAAGAGACCTCAATGGTCAAGGACATAAATATAAAAAGAATCAATGAAGGGAGAGTGAGGAATTGATTGATATCTAATGTTTACAAATAAGGTTTAGGAATTCAGAGAAGTTACAAGGTGTGGATTTATGGTATGAAAAAAGTGTCACACAAATAACAATGGTATGACCTTCTGTTATTGTAGCCTAGTGTTATAGTGGTATGCTAGACCATTTCGAAACCTGGAGCAGGCCTAAAGAGGTATGGAAATATGCGTAACATGTTTTGAAGAGGTATACATTGATTTCAGAATAGTTACAATGCCAAAGTAGAGAATGTCAGACCTAAGATATGAGTTACAAGTTAGAAGACCTACAAATGTTATACCTAAGGTATGTATTACAAGTCAAAGGATTCTGTGGACCTAAGGCATTACATACTTTGAATAATAATGTAGATTGCATATTTGGGATATTTTTTACATAGTATGTGTAGGCAGTAAATCCAGAATAGTAAAAGGATGCCAGAGGAATAAGTGCCAAGTCAGAGGATACCATAGTAGAGAATCTGTGGACCTGAGATAGATTGTGGACATGAGATATTGGGAAATATTGATTAGGTGAATTGAAATGTCCATGGAATATATCTCTCAGGGTTTGGCCTCTACTCCAATGGATTTTGACTCAGAAAGATCCAAATTTATCTTCATGAAGGTTATTTCAGATTGCACAATATCAATATTTATCATTAAAATTGGCGATCTGCAAGGAACTCCACTAGGATGCATTTGTTTTAGGAAGAATTGAAAACATGAAAACAATAGAAGAAATATGGCCAGATTTCTTGTTGAGAAGGCCACGAGTGATATGTTGGTTTGCCCGAATTGGGAAATGAACGCTGAGATTTGTGATATTCTTAATAGCGATCTAGAACAAAATGCAATTTCCTTTCTATGGTGCGTGCAGATATTTCATCAACATGTAGAGAGTTCTGCTCCAATTCACACTTCTCCACATACCCATCCAATTATGCCATATTCTAAGTTACGTGACTCCCCAGAATATGATGGTGAAGTAGTTCAATCATTCATAGCTTCTTACCTTCCAATTCTAAGCTTGATATAGATTCAAAATGCTATGTCTTATGGATGTTCTAGTTGAGACGCTAAATTGCTCTATATCCTCAGTTCAAAGTCGAATGGTAAACCTTGAATATCAATGGAAGAGAAAATAATAAAATCAGAAACTGATCCCTTTCCATTGATGTCAAAGGGGGAGGTAATAAACATACAATGAAAATGGGGAGAAATAAGGAGAAATAATTCTCAGGACCAAGGGGAGGGTCAAATCAACCAAACTAAGTGATAAATAAGCGATGTTTAGTGTTTCCATCAATTCCAAAGGGGTAGATTGTTGGTGATGTCATCATTGATGTCAATGATTTCTCGATGAATTCCCTATATGTTATTCCATTCATGCTCAGGATGCTTTGAAGTAGCTACAAAGTCTGTAAAGACCCTAATATTGTACTCTTCCTCCAGTGACCTGCAAAATAATAAACAATATCACCAGCGTTAAGTGTTGAACCCAAGGGTAGTACTAAAGCAATCTTATGGCAATTGCAACCATTTCTAGCATTTGTACATATGCATATTTGAATCCATGAATGAGGAGTATGTAGCAACTTGTACCACTATTTGTTCCAACATAAATATATGTTTTTAAAGGGAATTCCATGAGGTTTGAGCACTTTATACATTTATGCAACTCAGGTCATTTTCCATTTTATATATACAATATGTATATGAAATCTATTCCAATATGGTGTTGTTTCCATCATAACTTTGTAAGGTATGACTTCCCATAATTTTTTTGGGGAATATGGATATATACAAAAGGGTTGGGAGTTAACTTTTACAAGGGAATTTATTTCAAAACTAATAGATTCGAGGATATAATAGAGCTAGAAATGGTGTTTGGGTAGAGCTTGTCTCAGATGGAACAAAGAAACAATTGACACCTGTGAAATATTTGTTATGATCACACTCACAAGGAGGAATAAATTTGGAAAGACACCAAAATTACTCTAAATGATTACATTACAAATATTAGTGCCGAATGATGATAAATAAATATTGACCCTTTCAATGAAGACTTTGGCAAGTTTTGATTTTGTAAATACAATTTTAGAGGGGGCCACTTCTCACTAGCAGATAAATCAATAAAGATTTATAAAAAAATTTAAATGAAATTTTTGATTTGTCAATTCCATTGTTTTTCTTTACTTCCAACAAAAGGCTCAAACATTTCTTGCTTAAAAAGAGGCTCAAACTCATGCAGTTGTTCACATATGAACTTAGCAAGCTATTACACCACCAGGATTAAGGATTATCACTACAACTGTTAGGATGCATTCAATTTTTTCATGTGCTAGAGCATTTCCATGGTCTACCTTAGAAAGAAAATCTATAACAATCTAAGCCAAATATATTTATGAAAATACAACAATATGATTAGTCTATTTCAATGTGGTTGCTACAATACCTACCATATATTATTCAACAAAACATGGCTCATGTCCATAAGTATTTCACCTTGTATCTTTTTCATAAATACTAACATGTATATGCAAACATTTCAAACATGCTACTAGTTCTATGGTGGTTTTGCAAACCTGGAAAATGGTAGATAGAGTATGAATAGTATAAGGGTGATCTTGAAGAGAGAGGGCTTATATCCAAGCCATGAATTCCTATTGTAGTACCCAACTTGCTATCAAATCCACATAATCATGGGAGAGGAGAGGTGAATTTTTAATAATGAGCCCAAATACATTGTCGGACTTTAAAATTTTCAAATATGGAGATGTCGTTTCTAAATGACAAACAAAGACATGCATACCTAAGTAAAATAAACCAACTTGTAACAACTCATTAGAGGATGGACCTTTTTAATATGAATGGAAAACTGATTCACATTCTGGAGTAGGAAGCGATTGTCATTATAGTCGATTGAAACCTGGGATTTCAACAGAAAATAAGGATGTCCAATGAACAACCTATTACTCATGTGGAAAGCTTTGGTTAAAATTCGATTATGAAAACATAAACAATCAATTCTAAGTTTATAAAATCATTGGAGTTGGCTTTTATTACTTTATGGAATGGCATATGCACTCATTGAAGTTGGATTATGCTACTCCATTTTTGAATTTGTTTTTTCTTAATATTTAAAATTTGGAAGAATGTGAAATGAATGGGTGGACCATTGAATCACTTCAAATACATGCATTGGAATGCAAATAGTCAACGAGTTATGCATATAAAAAGATGTATTTTTGGATGGTAGAGTTGTTAGTGAATCAAATTTGGTGAGAACTAGTTCATGAATTTCCTGGCAAAGAGAGAAATAGGAAGAGGAGCAGAAGTGAAACACAATTGAGGAAGGGGAGTAGAGGAGATAAACAACTACAAAGGGGATAGAGACATAGTACATAACAAAGATAAAGAGAAGGAATAATTCATAAGTAAAGATCATGTAAGCCAACAAAATAAAAATTTCATGTATCAGGGGATTGGTGTCTCCTTTCAGGTAGTTGCCTGAAAATGAACATGCTTGAACATGTAAGAAGTGGTTGTGGGTGCTTCTAGCAAGTTGTATATTGCAAAAGAAAATATAGATTGAAGCCTCCTGTAGGTAGCAACCTACAAAATTTATGTAAAAGAGGGAGTGGGTGCTTGACTTTACATTGCAACGAAAATTTGTGGTTTTCTCCGTTTATGGGTTTCCACTTATATTCCATGTCTACATGTGTTGAATGTGTTGATTGTGTGTTTTCCTTTGAATTCATGGTTAATTTTTGGAAACCTATATAAATATTCTAATTGTTAAATAAAAAGTTAAAAGGATGTTAAAATAGTTTGATATTGGTCATTTCTTAAAGACACAATCACTGATTCACCTCCCCTCTTAGTAATTTCCTAGTTTCCAACAATGAAGTGTTATAGAATCAATGTTGTGAGATGAGTGATGAAAATATCAACAAATAAGTTCCCATGAGGTGTTATAAGCTCTATATTAACTATATTTTCGTAATGTTAATATTGAATATCGACATAAGAAGCTGGTAGGATACTATGGAAATATGAGACCAAATTTCAAACATATTAAAACTATTTTGTATATTGAATGTGGATGGCGTTGAAGAGAGTTAATTGCTAATTGTTGGAAACCAATGTTGGCATGTTAAAAATAACCAACTATAAATCTCAATTCAAAATATATGATATTAAAACTATTTTGTACATATGAAGGGTATGACATTGAAGATAGTTAATTTCCATTATGGGGAACCCGTGTTGACATGCTAAAAATAACCCATTGTACATCTCAATTCATAACCTACACTAATGATCAAATTTGGAGGGCTCCTCTTAATTTCAAGATTAAGGGCATATATTCATTCAACCCTTCCATTATGAAATGTTAAAATAGTATTTATGCTTCAATTAACAAGAGTAATCTAAGTACACTTAAACACAAATATTAGAAATAAAATATTGTCCTTTCGATTATTTAAAATGTTAAAATTTAATGAATTTAAAGTATAATATTTTCATATGTTTTTATATACATTAATAATAATAAGATCATAATATTTGAGCTACATTTTCTTTTGGAGGAATCTCAAAGTGTTACAAATCACAATATAAAACTTTAGACCCATTCACAAAATCAATCATTTTTGTGGATGCTCATATAAAAGAGGATGAAATCTATGTATCCATATGATGCATGATAATTACATCTTATATTCATATTTTGAGCATATCTCTATCCTACTTAACCATGGGAGTCATTCATTCTACATCTCATTAGAAAACAAGAAATTGTTGTAGACCTCGAGGACTTTGTTGAAGGGTGTTAATTCTATTAAAATGCTATAAAAGTAATGAAGAGACTATACTTGCTTTATAGGCATCTAACATGAAAACCCTACATGATTGTATCCATTACTTATTATTTATGCTAAGATGTTTATCATTTGGAGCTCCCGATAATCCATAAAAAGCATAAAACCAAATGAAATTACTCATAAAGACCACCAAGTATGCTATTTTATTGAGGATGTTGACTGTTCATTTTATCTCTCAAACCATGCCAAAATGCGTGAAAGAGTGGGATGCTGAAACACAATCTTTCATGCATAAGTTTGAAGTTGATAAAAGTCATGCTATATTTTTCCATCTTTATTAAGTATCTTGCATATTTTCAAATTGTTGTTCCCACATTAATGCTACAACATATATGTTTCTTGATCTTGGGCTTAGGATAAGGTAGGGGGAATAATAGCTACATGGCACTCTCAAAATATTTGAAAATTATTGTCACACTAATGTAAATGTTGCTAGAAACAAGAACAATAAAGTGAAATAGTATGATAAATAAAGATGAACAAAGACAAGAAATGGGGATGATTTTCTTGGAGAACAAAGGAGTAAGGATTTGATGATGCTATAAATTGAATGAAAAAAATCACAATCTAATTGTTACAATCCTAAATTCAGGTTTTTTGATGTTGAAAACATTCATTTGTTCAAGTTCATATCTAAACTTAATCAAGAACACACAAGTTACAAAATTTCACTAATATTAATAGATTTTTTTAATCCCAAACATAATCATTAAATCGTTTTATGTGAAAAAAGAAAAAGAAAACACTAGACATTATCTTTATGATAAGCAAAACCAAAATTGTAAAAGATTGGCTGATCATTGAGAGATTTACATTTAATTACTTACATTTTTTGTTTCTATTATCTATTGTATTAATAGGGATGCCATGAATTAATATTGAGTGGTTGAGAGGCCTACCAATGTGTTGAAATAATAATCGTGTTAGGTAGGAAAGCTATAACCATGTCATGAATTTTAATAGGAAAACACATATCTTTGTGAATGCAATAAAATAACCATGAATCAACATGTTAGACCTTTCATTAGAGAGATATGTGAATATGAAAAAAGAGAGATTACCTAATTCCATTGGGTTTACTTAATGTCTATTGTTTTCTCTTCAAATTTGATGTTAACTTACTCACTTGGAAGTAATATTACTAATAATATCCCAATGCAAATACAATTTAAATCGAAAACCTATCACTATTTTTTTTTGTATTTTATAAAAAAATCCAAGAGCAGAGGAAAATATAATAAATAAAATTACATTATGATAAGTGTTGGATGCAAATATAACAAAACAAATGGAATTATAATGAGTGTGGGATTTAAAACATGATCTAAGTTAGATATGATGACAATTACTATATTGAGAAGAATTGACAATGCTCATCACATGAATTCAAGTGGGGATTAATAAAGACAATGTGTCTAATATTCTTTGGGAAGCTTTCATGTAGTGACATATAAAATAGTGCATACTCCAATATGGTGGTTGGACACTGAGTGTGATTATATGATGGGACTCTATATCAAGGAATAGATAAGATCCATCTAGAATAACTATTAGTTGCCAAAGAAAAGTATTGTGTGATGGACCAATTCTCATTGACAAACTAATAAGTGAAAGTGAGGAAATTGGTGGGTTATTGAAAATCAGACCCTTCTTTTTTCATTTAATATTTTTTGTATATCATAAATGATAAGTGAATTAAAAAAATTACATTTTTTTGAAGGGTGTTTTTTGAATTACCCTTCTAGGATGGGTTTGAACCCTTTGGAAAGGATAGGAAGGGTTCAATTCTGATCAATGTTATGCACTATAGGGAGATGATATATAAGTCAAAATGAAATCAATAGTGTCACGGAACAAACACTCATTTGTATAGAATAAATGTATCTACTCAAACTCATAATGTTTAATTGAAACACTGGAGTTATCTCATGACAAGCACAACCAAAACACTACTCAAAATTGAGTTTTTGCCTTTGCGTGCATAATGGATTGACGAATTACTAGTATAGATCACAACTATTGTTAGATGTTTTTAGTGCCTATTAATTGTACATGTTACTGATGAATGATCTCAATAAAGGTAACTTCAACATCTCTTTGCATTTCCAACTCTAAATATTTTCGACATTGTTGTTGAAGAATAACTATCATAAGGCTAGATAAGTGTTGAATATAATTTACAAGTTTCAACACATGGTTTAAAGTAATAGTTTGAGTTACAAGGAAGAGATCCAACTAATTTGACTTGTCAAAATTGGTAACTAGTAGAGCATGTAGCTTACAATGCTAGTGGATGCAACCAAAACCTTTTAATAGTTTATGTGCATTCATAATCCTATCTTCCTTATTCCTTAACAAATTTTTCACTACATACCCATTGTAGATAACCTAATCCATTATCAAGATATTACATTGATCCAAATATAAAGGTAGGTAATGTTGAAGGTCATCCACTTGCAATATTTCAGTGGTGTCTTTAGAATGGAGTGGCAATGATGGAGAGATTTAACATGTGTTTGTTGGTAGTACTATCTTCTTCCATGTTCTTCTACTGCATTAGTGAATGTAATGAATCAAGTGTCTTAAAAATGATAAATAATCAATGAATACAATTCACTTCGAGGGGGAAACCTCCTTTTACAATGAACCCAATATAAAATAAAAGATGAGATGATCTTAATATTAGTTATCCTTAGTAGACATATGGGAGACAAAGGGTACAATTATAATGAAAGGGTCAATGAAAGGTTTTGGTTGACTGATTCAAATAACACAAGAAACGTAAAAACTCAATATTTAGGGCTTAATATGGGTTTATGCTTAAGATGACCCTCCCATTCAAAAAAGTGTTTCCCTCAACACTTGATTAAATACAAATGTTTCTGCATGAATAAATAATATTCCCAAGACTCCTCTTCCACTAGTAGGTTCTTCCGTTTGACGAAGTACTCAATAATTGCTTGATTTTGTAGCTGCTTAATCGTTGTTTTAGGATTATTTCTAGTTCTAATATGATTTCCCCTTCTTCATTTTGATAAAATCATTTGGATTGGGGTGTTCTTACCAATTACCTTCTTTAAGAAATAAACAGGGAAGATGGGATGTACATGTGAATATGGAGGCAACTCCAATTTGTAAGACATATTCCAATCCTGTGCAACACCTTATAGGGGCCATAATACTTGGGTGCTAATTTATTGTCCTTATTTTGTTGCTTGAGGGGAATATGTTTATATGGATGTAGCCTAAAAAATACACACTATCATTGTGATGTTAATCTGCTTGTTATTTCATCCTATTTTTTTACTATAACCAAGTTGTCCTTCAGTAGTTTGAGAACCTCTTATTGGTTCCATATGTGGTGCTCCACTACTTGAACCTTTGCAGTCCATTTCAAGTGTTGTGTGATGGATGAAGGATGATATCCATAAAGTGCCCTAAAACCTGACATTTTTGATGAAGCATGGAAGGATGTTTGAATGAACATTATGCAAAAGGAAATGACTTAATCCATTGTCTTCATTTATTGTATGCAAAGAAGCTAATATATCCTTATAAGAATTTATTCAAAATCTTATTTTTCCCTTCAGATTGAGGATGGTAAGATGAGTTGTGAGCTAATTGAGTGACAAAATAGAAAATAATTTAGTCAAATAATTTCAAGTGAAAATTCAGCCTTTGTCACTTACAATAATCTTTGGGATTCATTGTAGATTTTGAACTATTTCCATGAATCCTGATTCTATTGTACTTGGTTTAAAAGTATGTGAAAGAGAGAAAAAAGGGGCATATATTTTCAGTCAATCCAATCCTCCATGATGACATCCTTTCCTTCAAATTTAGGTAAACCTATAATAAAATCCATTTAAACTTCTTCCCACATTGACTTAGTATAGCTATTGGTTTTAGGAGACCTTGGATAATGTTTGTATTTGCCTTATTTTGTTGGAAGATCACACATTCAACCAAAAACTTTTGGACATCAGTTTAATATCATCCTATAAAAAATTCTTCTTGAGCCCGTGGTAAGTTTTCAAGAACCCTAAATGTCCTATAGGAGAAAGTGTACAATTCCAAAAGGGTCTTTTGTGTTGGGTAGTGGAGGCTCCGCATAACGATTTTGGGGCTCAAAGCCAACAATTTTGGGTAAAAGTATGGTAAAGGCTCCGCGAGGTGCATAGAGCGTGAATTGTAATGAATCAAGTCAAAGGATTGTCCGCTTGAAAATAATGTAAGAAAATAGAAAATGAGTTGGCCTGCCCATGGTCCGCGGACCATGGAAATGTATAAATAGAGTAAGGCTCTATGGTTAGAAAGCAGTTTTTTTTTTGGATTTTGATATTGAATGTAATGGATTTATGAAGGCAACGTTATATTTGCATCTGTAAGTCCGAGTCAAGGGTGTTGGTAGATAGATAGAGGCTCTACAGCTGTGTGCGCAAAGGCCCAGTAGAGTCCGTAGCTGTGTGTGCGGACCCCTGCAGTTGAGTGCGCAGGGCGGATCTAGTTGTCTTGAAGGAAGATATTACCAAAGATAAGTTGTTTCTGAAATATCGCAGATCTATTGTATTCTGGATTATGCATCTATTATATGAGTTTATGTCTTTAAGAATGGTGATTGCACACAATGGGTTTTAATGTTAAATGTTTGCTTAAAGACTGTAAAAAGAAGATTAGATATGTAATAAATTCATTAATAAGAAAGTGCAAATGCGCGGATCTACGTGAAAGCTCGATAGTAGTACAGAGTGGCGCGAGGCTGCAGAACGGTTCGCGACCCATCCAGACCACATCAAGACATCCCAAGGGTGCGGAAACCTAGTTCCAGCTCCATGGATTGTTGTCGAAAGGGTCGGTAGTGCGGGATTTGTTCGGCTAAAACACTTCTAAACTTGGGTTAGGCCCCTATAAGCCAACAAATGGTTCCATTGCCGGGACCGATATTTGCCTAAGTGATGTCTGATGTCGGAACACTGGAACCCTATGAAGAAAGAACTTGAAGATTGGTTGGATCAGAATGTTCACGAGTTAGAAATACAAGAAAACAGAAATCCACGGATATCTGAGGAGAGGTGGCTAGATCGCTACATATACACAGAGATCCATGAGATCTTCTTTGCGTCCTTCTCGACAAAACTATGTGAGTGGATCACGAGGCTAGCTGACAGTAAGGGAAGGTGCAGACTGGATTAGCCCATCATGTGGACTCCGGAGTTGGTGCATAGGCTAGAAGAATCTAAAGATAAAATCGCACGAGTAGTAGATCATTAGTTGGATCAAATAATAGGATGGTTTATCACCAAATTCATGATAGACACAACTGTGAGTTACAACGAAGTAGAAAGGTGATTTCTCCAAGGACCGTTGGGTAAGTACATCAAATCGTTGAATTCTTGGATTAAAATGTTCTTATGTGAAAAAGGGTTATGTGCATCCATTGATGTCTGGGGTAACAAGGAGCGAAAGAGGCTATCGAGGGACAGAAGGATTATAAAACAGTCCTCTGATTTCACTTTCGCGAGAAAGTGAGGAGGAGTTTGCAAGGTTCTCTCCGAGAAGCGCAATCCGATTGATAAAGCAGTGCATTCCACTAATACCACCATTGTCCATGCCACCATCTACTACACCTACATCAAACCCATCTTCATTGACCCCACCGGGTTGAAATGGCGAGAACGATCAAGTTGCTAGCATTTAGAGGCATAGGAAATGAGGAACTAGATCAGTTCTGGTTCGTGGTAAAGGCTATATGGGAAGCCCAAGGCATAACATATGATAACATCAAAAAGGCTACTTTGGTTAGCGCAATGCAGGACCGCGCATTGACATGGTATATAAGGTACTTGAGTGACCACCCGAATGCGGGAATATCGGCGATCCAGGATGCATTGAACAAAGAATTTAGCCGGCCAAAATCAGAAACAGAGTCGATCATCGGGTTCAAGGAGATCGCTATGCTACCTGGCGAAACCCTGTGGGATCTGGATCAGAGATTGAAGAGTATAATTCGTGATGCTAACAGATGCGCAACATTGTGCGTGGTTTGTGGCATCTTTAATGCCACATCTGATGACGACGCTATCACAACAAAAGATCTCAACCCAAGTTGAAGCATTAGAAAAAACAGTGCGGTTGCATGAAACTCCAATACAGGATCTGGGGCTGGGAGTTCAATAAATACATGCGCAACTACAAAACCCTTGCTTAGAAATGCAAAGTTTGAAGCAAGAAAGGGCACCCTGACCAGAGACACATACAAAGGTGGGGTGCATCAAATGCAAAAGTCAAGGTCACGACAAGGACCACTGTCCCGTATTCATGAACTATCTGGCGGGAGGAGGGATGATGCCGTTGAGTCTGGAGGTACAAGTAGGGCCAAGTGTGGTGCTTATGCTCTAGTGCGCGATTTTTCAAGTAGGAGGAAAGCATGCAATAGACAACTGTCACCTGTTGCTGAAATATACCCAGACTCCACAGCAGCTGTATTGCAATTTCTGTAGATAAGTGGGTCATGACGAGCGAACGTGTCAAAGCTACGAACTAATGATGGAAAGGACCCCAGCCTAGCGAATGCAGCTTGAGGTGTGGGGTTTCAACCCAGCCATAGGGCCACGCTGTGGATTCCAAGGATATGGGCGAGGGAGAGGAGGAATGGGGCCTGGACAAGGGCATGTTCAGCTGATCTGTTATAATTGCGGAGGGTCGGGGCAGTACGCTTGCGACTGTACTAATCCAATGAGAATATTGTGTCTGTACTGTGAGTAGTTTGTCCATGAAATGGTAGATTATCCAATGTTAATTGCCCAAATGTGTGAAAAGGGGGTACTACAGCCTACTCCAAGTCAAAATATCCAAATGATGAGGTCTAAACCGCGCAAAGAGGACCCTAGCCTAAACATGGTACTGAGGAGCATCACAACTATAGGGGGAGATGTGAGGAAACAACTCGGAGAAGATGGGAGGGGTCATGATGCTCCTATAAAGGGACCTAACTTTGAGACGGAACAGGGGAAGTGGACATCTAAGGAAGCTCAGAAGAGCTTCACGGAAGTCTCCACCCCAGGTAGTAGGGATCCAATTGAGCTGAGAATGGATCATTCTATGCTTACTACCTTTTTAGAGACATGTATGAAGCTCCTACATGACAATAAGGCAGTTAAAGGACTGCAAGAGCTGATCACTAGGTGCAAAGGATCAGGTGAGCCGCGCATAGTCCGGAAATTGGGAAAACATGCTCCGCGCACTAGGCCGGAGATGCAAATGACAACGCAAATCAGTGAGTATGAGATGGATTAGGACATCTTGGATTTAGGGTCAGATGCGAATGTGTTGCCTAAGTAAACATGGGAATGCATGGGCAGGTCCACACTACAGTGGTCTCCTATCCGACTACAAATGGCCAACCAAAAAAAGATCTTACCGATGGGAAGATTGCAAGGGGTGACAGTGGACATTGAAGCCGTAAGTATGCAGACAGACTTTGAGGTAATAGAAATTGTTGATGACAGTAATCCATACCCTGAGTTGTTAGGAATCGATTGGGCCACGGACATGAATGGGGTCATCAACTTAAAAAGACAAAAGATGACATTCGAGAAAAAGTCACTCCGTGTTATAGTTGCGCTGGATCCAGCCGAAGGAGCGAGCTACACCGAACTGGTGCACGACGAGGACAGTGACGAGGAACTAGACTGCATCTACCAGATAACAACACAAGACCAGGATCGGGTAAATCCCACAGCGAACGGGAGAATCTCATGGGAGCATGATAGTTCCGCGAAGGGTGCCTGCAGACCAAGCTAGCAAGGAAAAGGAAGGCTCACACGAGGGGTGCGACCACTTGAATATCTATAGGAGGCCCAGTCTCATCTCTCCACGTAGTTGAAAGAGGGCACAGGACTATAAAAAAAACTGCAGGAAGGTTTCACAATTCGGTTGTGGCACGCAAGAAGCATAGAACGTGTCCGCGTACCAGGGATTGTGTTGCTGCATGGGAAGGATGGAAGGTGACCGTTGCAGCTGCTGTTCATGATAAGATGTCCCATTTAAGACACCAAGGAGCAGGCAGTGGGCCATTAAGACATAGGGTTGAATGGATTTGCTGCCAAAATCGCATTAATAAGCCACGAATGAGGAGCACAACTGAATTTGAAGTCGAAAGGGCATATACAACACAGGTGGCTTGTTACCACACACCTTTTGGCCCCTTGCATAGTAAGTTGTTCAAGATTCAAATAGAGCGACACATGATGAATGAGGCAGTATAAAAGGAAGCTCATGGTTTAAGGACCCGCCGAAGGCAATACAGGAGTCCATAGTCAGGTCGATATCCACAACCAAGGATGTTATAGCCAAAATTCCTAAATCACCCAGGACGCCACGGACCAAGAAGAATCCCCAGGTAGTAGGACCGGTCCGGATGTCTCCGCGAAGTCCGCAATTTGGTAAATTGTTGATGGAGGAAAAAGGCAAAACTGTCACTATTTAAAGAAATGAAGAGGAAAAGGATCCTATGACCTATGTTGAAGAAATAGAACCAGAGGAGGAAACATAAGAAGATATCGAGCCAGTAAGGCGACCCAAGTATGTTCATCCAAGGAAAGGGAAGGCCAAGGTACCTACAGATTTGGATGCCGTTGACAACATACTCATCACCCTCTCTCTCCCTAAAGGGGTTTTGTTAGAAGGCATAGTGACCGGCCACATCCCTACTATAAAATTTGAAGACTGGGACCTTGCGGATACTAAGAAGTTTCCCCATTTGGCAACTAGTGAGCTAATGGAGCAAAGCATGGAGGGGGCTGTTACAACACTACAGCCGCAAGAATGGCTGCGAGAGGTAGAAGAGGCTGTGCTACTCTGCCTCCTGTCAATTCCACATTTTCATTGCCCCCCATTACAACATTGGTCATCAGGAAACTGCTCTGCTTGGTACACGATGGGTACTTATGGATAGACAAACCCATCTCCATCATGGTAGAGCTCATTCATAGGATCACTTGGCTTCCCTGTGAAAGCAGGGACCTTGTGGAAATCATTCATATGAGTGGCGATTTGACGATGACGAAAGCCCTGAAAAAGAAATACAAATTGGAGAAAAAGAAGAGAGGGTATGCTATTGACACTATTCCAGACAAAGGGGTCCACGTTGCTACCCAGTTTCTAATAAGAAAGGTGATGCAGAAATGTCGAGGCAACGAGGTCCTAACAATAGTCGTCGCACTAGCTGAGCAATGCACAGGAAGGGGAATGGTTCAATTGGGCGTAGTTCCTCTGTGACAAATTCTTGACTAATTGCAGGGAGGCCCAAGAGGAGGGTAAGAATTTCCACTATGCGTGGTTGCTATTATCCATCCTTTTGGTTACAAGCGAATTACCTGAAGATATTCAGTTTCCTTCCTTGGACCAGGATTGGCCAGAGGCCGCAAAATACACATCACTCTGGGTGACGAAGGACGTTGCCAGAATCAGGGAAGTCAAGATTTTCTGGATACTGATGGACAGGTGAACATCCGACAGTGGATCAACTAGCAACCCCATCTATCTACCGAGATATATGACAATGTGAAGAACGTAGCCAATTTTAAAGCGAATATGCACCATGTATACATCCGGGTGTGCAAGGATCCAACACAGATGTGGACCACACTTCCCTTCATTGCCATTGACGAGGCTATTTTTGTAGTATTGGATATCTAGCCACCAGAGTGGCACAGACCAAATGTGGTAGGGCACGATGATACCACCATCCAAAAATAGAAGGATGAGGCCAAGCACTTAGCACAACAGAAGCGGAACGAACAACACACTGTGGAAGTACGGGCGGCCCGGGAGGCAACATAGGCCTCCACAGGCAAGGCAACAGTAGGAGGGGCTGCTACAACAGAGGATGAAAGTGGTTTGAAGGTAACCACAGAGCCAGGCATGGATATAGGGATGGAAGGTGTGGCACCAACCACCATCGATTTGCCCTTAAAATGACCACGATTGATAGGACCGACAAAGCCATGGAAGAAGGCCAAGGCGTCTAAATGGGATGGGGAACTTATCACACTGACTAAATGTGACCTAGGTGACATAGGGGATACAGTATGCGAAGTCACACAGGAGGGGATTGACGAGGTCATTTTAGAGTAGCAGATTGTGTTGGGGGTGCTCCGCTCGCAGCTACTGGAACTTGGAGCATGGGCCTCGCAGCCAGGAACCATCGCTACCCGTGGATCTATGGGTATGGTAGCCACTGAGCAGCTGCTATAGGACAAAATGCACATTCCCAGCAGGAGCTTTAACAACAGACAATGCGGTGGACAGAGTTCTGGTAGGCCAACTTACGGGGCTTGGATTAAACTTGGCTGCCCTCCCTCACGAAAGCTTATACCAGCTCTAGGAAAACACAATGATGGAGCTCCGTGCTAGGGAAGGATGTGCGGTACAGGTACTTAGTGAGCAGCGAATTAACATAGAACAGTTGAGCCTCCAACATGATGAAGCAGTAGCACAAAATTGGCAGTTAGAGAAAATTGTGGAGGAATCATGTTGTCATGCCCCTGAGCTGGCGATTGCAGTAGATTTACCTGTTGGTATACAAATCCACAAGTTGGCCAGTGGGTTCCGTGAAGCAAAGGATGAAGCTGCGAGGATCCAGTTGGTCCTCAACCTATAGATCGCAGAACTGAAACTGAAATCACAACCCTCTACACCACTGGAGGTCACAGAGCAACGGAGAGGCATCATTCAATCCGGGTTGTAAACAATAGCATGTGCCATGCAGGAGTGCACTTGCTTGTTAGATAAGTCACAAGCTGACGCCACTCGACAAACCTCCAGCCTTGGCTTGATGAGGCATTCACGGTTTCCACCACCATCGAGTGAAAAGTGGCACACATGTAGGCAGAATATGACCCCGAACATGAAACTGAAACTGATATTGATACATAGGTGGCTCGCGTAGAATAGGTACAATAGATGGCAGAAGATTTTGTTGCAAGTGCAAGCGAAGCACAAAAGGTGTTGAATGACCTCCGCGCGAAGATTTCCACACCAGTCGAGTGACTTGGAACGAGTCACAATGATTGTGTTGGGGGCCTGTTGGGTTGCGAAGGCCTCACATAACGATTTTGGGGCTCAAAGCCCACAATTTTGGATAAAAGTATGGTAAAGGCTCCGCGAGGTGTGCAGAGTGTGAATTGTAATGAGTTAAGTCAAAGGATTGCCTGCCCGAAAATAATGTAAGAAAATAGAAAACGAGTCGGCCTGCCCATGGTCCACGAACCATGGAAATGTATAAATAGAGCAAGGCTCTATGGTTAGAAAACATTTTTTTTTTGATTTTGATATTGAATGTAATGGGTTTATGAAGGCAATGTTATATATGCATCTGTAAGTCCGAGTCAAGGGTGTTGGTAGATAGATAGAGGCTCTGCAACTGTGTGCGCAGAGGCCTGGTAGAGTCTGTAGCTGTGTGCACGGACCCCTGCATTTGAGTGCAGAGGGTGGATCTGGTTCTATTGAAGGAAGATATTAACAAAGATAAGTTGTTTCTAAAATATCGTGGATCTGCTGTATTCTGGTTTATGCGTATATTATATGAGTTTATGTGTTTAAGAATTATGATTGTGCGCATTGGGTTCTAGTGTTAAATGTTTTCTTAAAGACTGTAAAAAAAAGATCAGATCTGTAATAAATTCATTAACAAGAAAGTGCATTTGTGCGGATCTACGCAAAATCCCAATAGCAGTACAGAGTGGCGCGAGGCCGTAGAACAGTTCGCGACCCATCTAGACCACATCAAGACATCCCAAGGGTGCAGAAACCTGGTTCCAGCACCCTCCCATACTACCTTGGGTGAGACTTCAGTCCGCGCTCCATGAATTGTTGTCGAAAGGGTCAGTAGCACGGGATTTGTTCAGCTAAAACACTTATAAACCTAGGTCAGACCCCTATAAGCCAACATTTTATTTGAGTTGGGAATTCCTACATAAATATAGGTAATCTTGATATCACAACAAATGTTTTTGTGAATTTTGATGTGGCCATGATAGGAGTCGTAAACATAGCCTCAATTTTTTCAAAGGATTTGGTTGCTTCTTGAGTCCAATAAATTTGTTTATTCTTTAATTATTTTGTTATAGGTGTTTCTATTCGACCATAGTTATTGACAAACTCATAATAAATACATTTCAACCCTGAGAATCCTCTAAGTTTCTTTACAGTATTAGGGATTGACCATTCCATAACTCTAGTTTTGTTAGGGTCCACATAGACACCTTCAAGATATATAATATGACTCAAATATTCCACTTCTTGAATGCCAAAAGCACACTTGGAAGGATTTTCATATGGTTGTTGCTCTTCCAATAGTTTTAATACCTTGTCAACATAGTCTACATGTTCTTCCCAAGATTTTCTATAGATTAGTATGTCACAAAAAATTATAGATTTTTTAGGGAAGAGTTTGAAAATATAATTCATGACAATGTTTTTTATTTGGTTTCCCTATAACTAGGATGAACTAATAGAAACACAATCACTTAGTTTGTCAACTAGGGGTTTCTAGGAACTTACGAGGAACCCGATGTAGTAAACGTAGAAATAGGGCACTCATTGCATGTTTAAATCATTTTAAACAACATGATTAAAATATTACTACAAAATCTATTTTAATTTGAAATGAAAATCTTGTAGCAAAAATAATCAATATCATTCCCAATTTGTAACTTGGTTAGTGGCACCCCATATGTTACCATCCATGAAAATATATTCATGTCCCTAACATGTATCTCTTTATACCAAGCAACATTCAAGAACAATTTGATTCATTAAAAAAAATACTACACCACACTAATCCTATAATAATTCACTCTACAACTAATTTTGTAGCATATTAATTTAACAAAGAAAACACACTATAACTTTAAAGTACATGTATAGGATAATAAGGAAACATAAAAAAATTTCAAAATTCAACTAATTAGAACTAAATACTCAATGCAAAAAGGAAATACGACTATAGGTACATGGAAAAAACATTGTTGTTTGAGATTTTCAAGAACCTGGAAATGCTCCTCATATGGATAAACCCTAAGTCAAATAATTCATCTTTGTTCCTCTATTGTGGGAGGTTGGGTGGGAGTTGAATGAAATCATATGTATTAGTGATGATATCATTTAGGAGGGTGTTATTGAATTTCTCATTCTCCTTAACATGAGTTCTAGCACAATTATCAGCCCTAGGTTTTGGGGTTTCCTCTTGCTCAATAGCCTTCAACAAATTCTCCATTCTATCCAGTCTTGGTTTACTAGTTTGCAACTTATTCCTAACTATTTGAGTTCATAACAACAACCTCTTGGTTTTTTTTGACTGATGCCTAATTACTTGGGCTACTAAAGTGCAATGGCTTTTGAGCCAAGTACAACTTAGCTCCCTTGGATTAATCTTTTCATTTTTGAATTGGTTCTTCCAACTTTGGTATTAGAAGGAACTTTGGAGGATGTAAGTCCTCTTCCATAGATCTCCCAAATGGATTTGTGGGGACATTGTTTGCCTACAATGTGGGTTCCTGTTGACGGTGTTGGATATCGCCAACATACAGGGGATCTCCCTAATGTGAGGTCCCAATCTGACTATATGGTCTGGCCATCATTGTAAAGGTTTTATAGGTACGCGTTGGTTACAACGCATACATAGGATATCACTAACAACTCATTTGGGAAACAAATATGTAAGCTTTGTGCGACACCAAATGTGGAATGCACAGGAGAATTCCATGGTTGGTAAAGGGAAACGAGCCTTCATTTAGGGAAGTAATAATATTATCCTAAGAGAGACCCAAGTGTGGAAGAGAAAGACTTATTGATTTACCTACAAATTAGTTCACAAGATAAAAAACAACCGTAAAAGCATAACACCGCTCATTTAACAATATCCATATCTAAGAAACAAAATAATTCATTAATCTTAGTATGTATTACACCAACATATATCGAAAACACATCAAGAATAGTCTTATTATATTTACGATACATGCATGAAGAAGTGTTGGCTCGAAGAACTTCTGATGATTAATGAAAGGTTCCAATTACACTGTTACATAGGTGAAACACTAGATCCAGTAGTGGAACATGAAGCCACAACTTTCTTTTCCAAAGAATGATTTACCTCCTATGCGATACAAGAGAAGCCAAGGCCAAACTCTAAGAATCCAAGCCCCTTACTTGAGTTATGAGGAGCTATTTATAACAAATGACAATGAATTTTGAGTTTCGTCATGAATATTCGACTTCTATGACCTATGGGATTCCATACAACCTTTCAATTTATATACATAAACTTCTATATTCCACAGGTGTCTTTCCAAATTCCACTTGTGTCTCTTGTACTTCATTACATTAAAATTATTACAAAATACAAAATACATATAAGATGATGGCTATATAAGATAAAAATGCTAATAGGATAAAATGATTTCAAATAGACAAGTCATTTTCTTCTTCATGGAGCTCATTTAATATATGTATGCCACACTCATAATTCTATAGCAATGACTTTGATCCGTATTGGAAAATCTACTGCAAATTTCATATTCACCTCCAATGTTCATGTCAATATGGATTTGGAGCTAGATTGTACACTATTCCACAACCATGAGAGTTTCATGTGAGATTTAGCTGGTGCAATGGAATATTGTAGAATAATGTCATTAGTGATCTCCAAGCCCTTTTTTGTGACATTTATGATTTTCTCAATGTACTACTTCAACTCTCATACGATGATATCCATGCTTCTTTTCTCTCCAAGTGATCCCACTGAAGGCATACCGTTCTTCCGTGCTAGGGACTCCAAACCATTATGTAGCCGACTATTCACTAAGATGGATGTCATTCTGACTGTGGAGTCTCATCTATATTATATATACTTTAGAAACAATCACATCCTTTCTAACCAACTGTTGCGAAACATCTAGATATTTGGAAACCCATTCTTGGATTTGATCAAGAACTCTGTTTTCCACCTTTAGGAGCTTTAAGACTTCTTGTGATTTATTTTGTATACCAACTAGGGGGGCTACTACTTCATGGAGAAGTATCATTTCATCATACAACTACACAATAGTTTCCTCCATTTTCCCCAATTCCTCCTACATGGATGACTTCAATTATGATGTGTTGAAGTTGTGCGAAGATAGTCACTAGTTTTATGCAAAGAGATGTTCCGCTTGTTACTTTAGTGTAGCTAAATATTTCCTCAATCATGTATTCTCATTCAACAGGTACTTTGAGTTATCCTTTGCTGCTGTAGCAAAATCAACATTAGTTGCCATGATCGCTTGGGGATTCCTCCTAGTGTTTGCAGCTATCACCTTTTCTGTGGATATAAAGACTAGATTTTGAGGATCATTTGGGATGAATCTACGCCTTTGTTGCACGATCCTTTTCTTTAGCTGGTTGAATGTGGAATTACATACATCCATGACTCTATCTTTAGGTGGAGGTGTAATTCCCATCTCATCAAATGATAGATGGCCACCTGTAAGAGAAGGTTCTGCTCGAGAATTTGGTTCATCATCTATGGGTTGGATGGCATCATCTTCCTCCAATTCTTCTTCAATTTCTTGAGTCATCTGCTGTTCCTCCAGCCTCTATGCTACTTCCTGCTCCTATGACTACCTTATTTGTTCTTCTTCCACTCTTCTTATTTCTTCTTATTCGTCATGTTTATTTTTGAGAAATTCATCTTGCTTCCTCTTCTCCTCTTCCTCTTGCTGCATCTTTGCCTCCATTTCTTTCTCCTCCTATTTAGCGTCCATATCTACCTATTTAAATGGGTTAAATTTCTATTTTCTGCTACTTACTACTACTGGATCATGCTTGATCCTTTTCCTAAGAGTTGCGGTACTTGTTTGAGTTGTTTATGCTTGTGGTGCCTCCTGTGTCGGTACATCTTGAGCTGGTGAAACTTGGGGAGAACCCGTTTCAAGTCATGGATGTGTCTTTCTTAATGCATTGTACCATTTATTCACATTTTCATCCTATGTAATGTTCATTGATGTATGATGAGCGCCAATATTGTAGCAAGGATGCTGCAACTCCTAGGCTACCAACTTTACTTATCAACCCGAGGTTCGTACAAAATTGGAGGTGACAGTGCTATATGCACAAGTAAAAGTGAAGGTCTTGCCTATTGCCCCTGTTCATATGGTGAGAGACCCCAGCGGTTCCAACCCAGAATTCTATAGAGTCAAAAGAAGCTTAATTCTTTGATGGAAGAAGAGCAAATCTATTCTAATAGAGGTACTCTACTGTAGTAATAAAAAAAACATGTAATGCTAAATCACACCATATCCTAATTAACCATTTAAACAACTATGCTAAGTAGAATTGCTAAATCAATGCTAACCTAATGCTGCTATCTAAGTTACAGAAGTAAAGAGCATCAAGCCATACTACTGTGTAAGCAAGGAAACTAAACTAATTCTGTTTTCACTTTTTTGGTTTTTCTGGTAAAATCAAGCATGCAATTTAATTGTTCTTGTATATGTGATAGGTGGATGGGAGGTGGTTGAGGATGGCTAGAAGGTCTATGGAGTGTTTGGATAGTGTGGTGTGCATTGAGTAATTGAATTATGAACTGTGTGTGGATTAGAGTAATTTTGCATAACATAAGTGTGCTGGGAATTCAACAAGAATCTGAGAGAGAGGATAGTGCTCAGAGGAGTATTGCAATGATCAGGGAGTGTTGGAGTCTGATTGAATAACCAAATCAAAGCTCAGGAGTGGTAGTGTTTAACTAATACATAGAAAAAATTTCAGGAAGGAGTCAAGCGGAAGAGCAATCAAAGAATGAAATTAGTGAAAGGGAGACGTAATGAAGCAACAATGCATAGGAACTGTTGGATCGAGCAGATCAATGAACAAGACTAACGGAAGATGAGCAATGGAGATCTTATCGTAGGAGATTAAGTGAACATATGGATGGATTGATCAATGAATAGGATTAACAGAATATGAGCGTTGAATATCTTATCGCAGGAGATTAAGTTAACAGATGGATGGGTCGATCCATGAATAGGATTAATGGAAGATGAGCGGCGGAGATCTTATCGCGGAGATTAACTAAATAGATGGCTGGATTGATCAAAGAACAAGATTAACAGAAGATGAGTGGCATATATATTATCGCGGAGATTAAGTGAATAGATGGATGGATCACGTCAAGTAACGTGTCGGCAGAAGGGTGGAAAACGTGCGAAATGATGGAGCGGTATTCGTAGGTGGTAAGCAGTTTCTCGTGCGCCTTCAAAGCTGTAATTAGAATTCCTAAATTTTATGCGATTAGCCTAAGTGGGTGACATGTAATATGGGAAAATCAATTTTCTCGCGCGCTCTCGATCTGATATTGGTTGTGCAAGAATCCACGCGAGATTGTGCGATAGCCATTGGATCATTCAAGATTGATCAATGGTGGAGATCGGCCAAGCTAGTTGGTGAGTGGGTGACGTGATGGCCATTGGATCAAGAAAGATAGATCGATGGTGTATATTTGGAGCACATAAAGTCAAATGTTGAAATGAATACATCGGCGATGTGACACGCGGTTAACGGTGATTGGCCAGGTTTGTTGTGGATCAGACGGTAAGGAAATCCTTAGGTATAATCTGATTAAGACATGATTTATTAGCTTCCACTTAAGCATTTCATGTTGAAGGAAATGAGAATATGAGTGAGATATTATTAGAGAAAGAGAGTGATGGTAAAAGATGACGATGAAATGAAACAAGTACTGAATAGAGACAAAAAACTCCAAAGCTCATGCAAGAACAAGAAATCTATGCTTTTTGGGGTTGCTGAAGGGTCTCTTCCTCAAGTCATGGTCCTAGAGGGAGGAGGTGAGGCCGAGACACCTGCTGACAACCTTATGGTGATCATTTTCTCCTTTCTAACCTGCTAATTGAAAGAAGGCATAAATGGAAGCAAACTAAAACACAACCAATCTACTCTACACTGTTGTAATGGAACTATGGCTACTTAAGCAAATGAAAAATCAAACCATGAATCTATACTAGCATATATATACAATAAAGAGGATCCTTAGCTGTTAGGGTTGGGCCCTAACCCAAGAGCTTAAGCCCTCTGAGTTAACTCAGTTCTGGCTCAAAACAAAACTCATTCTTATTATCAAAACAATGGATTACATCAAAAACTGTCACAAGTCTTGCAACTCAAAAATAGTGTAAAGTTTTACAATAAAAAATCCACATCCTACTAATGTCCTAGGCATCTCTAATTATACATCTAAAGTCTGCAACGAATTCCTTAAAATTAGGGAGGCTCGATTCCCAAACTCAAGATAAACTGGTGCTTTGACTTTCACTTACTTGGTTTCCTTCTAGTCCTCATGATATGGCTGTTTGCACTCCGAGCTGATGGAGGAATATTTGAATGGGGGGGGGGTAGTAAATGAGGAGGATTTACCTCCTATAATTCCTCTCCCTTGTCCCATTTGAGTTTTGACCAAGGTCTTTTCCAAAATTACTTGCTTTTATCCTTTAATACTGCATTAAATGCACATTATACCACAAAGCAAAATATCCAACTCTAACTCATCTCATAAACAAAATATAATCAAAAGTATGCAATAAGTTGTGAGAATAGTTGGTTTGACTAAGCTAGGAGGTGAATTAAGGCCCATATAATTACCTAATGATGAGGCTCATCATTTCCCCCTACTAAAAGTGTTTCTCATCCTCTGAGAAACTTAGTCAATGTCCATGTCTTTCATGGCTCTGGTAGCCTGATATCCCATGCCTCTGCTGTGGTCTTTTCTTCTTGTTCATAGAAGCTTGCTTTCTTTTCTACTTCTTCCCACTACTTCTTTTCCTCTTATTATTTTCTCCCTTCTAGCATCCCTAGGAGTAGTGGTGGACTGAGTTTTAGGCCTATCCAATTGACCTTCAACCTTTGCATTGATTGCTTATACATACGTGTCCTATTGAGTGCCTCTTTCAACCTTTGAGGGGAGCGATATTCTCTGATATTCAAGATGTGTGGTAGTGTGTTCCATATCCTTAAGCAAGCATGTATACTATCATCTCCTAGTAGCCTAAACATATCCTCAAAATGTGAAATTGCTTGCTCTTGGGCAACAAGATATCTAGGTGCCAGCCGAGGATCATTGCAATTAGATCATGGGTGCCGATTAGGGCCATGAGATTTGATTGTTCAACTATGATGAAAATAGGTTCATTTTTCTCTCTGGCCAATATTCTTTTCATCTCTATAGCCCTTGACTCCTCATGGTTCATCCATGATGCAAAGTCCATTAATTGTAGATCTCCTAGCTCAGCATTAGGATCCAAAACATTCATGTCTGTGAGGGCCATGTTGCGCAAGTAAAACTCTGCCATTTTGGCCCTATCCTCTAGTGTACTTTGATCACAAAGGTCAATAAATTGCCTGTAGTCTTGAAATGTCATGGTGCCCCTTTGTGCTAGCGTTTTAATCTGAAATTGCAACCATTGTTCTCTGAGGTAAAGAGTATAGGATTTAGCTGGCACCCTACACTGGATGGCCTCCAAGGAGAGGCTGGCCATACATGCTAGTTGGTTCTCCCTTTCCCGCAGCTGTCTCCTTAGCCATGCATTTTCCCTATCAAGTTGATATCTCATTATTTGTTCTCTGTCCCTTAAGCCACTTAGCTCTTTGCTCATTTCCTTGAGCTTCTCTTCCATGTGCCCAATGTCTTCCACTCGTTTTTGAGGTATCACCCTGCCCCCTTAAATAAACCAGTAGTAGGAGTATAGGTCAGGTTGGGGACTTGGTTCCTTTGTCTCAGGGTCTTCCTCTTTTGTTTCTTGCTGCTCCCGTACCTTGCTTTCCAATATTTGTGCTTCCTGTAGTTTTTGTTGTGGATCCTTTAGGATGGCCTTACCCTTTAAGGAAGTTGATTTGGTACTAGGCCTCCTTACATAGGTGATTCGTGACTTAGGGGAAGGCATTTTGTCTCTTGGTGTAGGCGAATCTTCAATATGAATAGGGATTTTTGTTGATATTTGTGGTTTCCCTTGTTTGATTCTTGTGCTCTTTCTTGTTATGAAATATAGAGAGGTTTTCCTCCTTCTTTTCCCTTTTTTCTTGACTGGGGTGCTAAGAGCAGTGAGTGTAGCTGTTGCCTCCCTCTCAGGGGCCTCTGGAGATACCCTAGGTGACTTTTCCTTGTGTTCTTCCCCTTCTGTTTCAATGCCTTCTTCCTCATCATTCCCACTCCTCATAATTAGATCCCACTTCGTAGATCCGTAGTTAAACACTTCTTGTCCTACTCCTAATCTGTCTTTGAGTTGACTGCAGCCACATGTGAGAGGACACCCGATTTTGTATGTGATGAGTGAATGAAGGTGGCCAAGTTAACTGGTCACCTTTTCACTTATAAACGAACTACCTCGTAACCCTTCAAATTTTGATAAAATGATGCATATGACTGAGTGAGCAGGATACTTACCTATGGTCTCGATGCCATGCTGCAGTTGTTGAAGATGAGAGGTGTTGCGTTGTTTATTTGCTGCATTGTCATTCTTCTTCCTCCTCTGCTGTCCGCTGATGGTTTCTTGGCTTTTGCAGGTGTTTGTGACTGAAGATCTAATGCTACTGCTGATGAATCCTCACTGCTCATTATCACACTCTGATGAAGCCAACCTCTGTTTTTTCCCTTTAAGATTGCTCACTGCCAATCCTATAGGTGTTGTTTTGTATCTTGTAGGTTTACAGGACAACGACTTGTTTTGTCCATATCTCCCAAATGGTAGACTGGATTGACCTGAAACTTTGTGAGCATGTTGCCATCATCATTATGCAAATGGATGCATGGTTTTCAAGTTATGGCAAGAAAAAATTTCCACTCTATGTATTTTTGTATCTTGTAGTAAAACAGAGCATCCTATAGTTTTTTAGGACAATAAGAAAACTGAATGGTAGAAGCTTGAGAATGATGGGTGGATGGTGAAAATAGATGAGGGTGATGGATTGGCATGGCCTTGGCCTTGTTGAAGCATTTGAGTGAAGGAGGAGAAAGTCAAAATTTGACTTATTTTGACTAGGATTGACCAACTTGTTCTTGTTGCTTGCAGATGTTGGATAGTACGTGCATTTATCAAAGAGATGCATGGAGCAAGGATTTCTTTTATTTTATTTATTTTTCTCTTTTTTTCTTCTACTAGCCGCCTCAATGAGATTTTCAACTAGTAGGTCCACCTAGGCGCTTCAAAGAAGGTTTTCACCTTAGATTTTTATTTGTTCTCTTCTTTTTCATTTTGTTTTTTTTTTTCTTCTTTTCTTCTACCCTACTCTACTTGAAAAATAAAATCACTTTCAAGTATAAGAATACTTCCAATGGAGCTATGTGCACATCAAGATGACAGACAAAATGATGTGGAGGCTTGAAATATATGCTTTGACATGTACCTGGATTTGAGATATCAAATGATTTGAATTTGATGATATCAGGCACATTTGAAGAAGATGGTATTGTTGCAACTTAATGACTGCTTGGAACCATATTTCAATATAGTTGTGATGCCCCTGGTCCACTTGCTGATTTGGATCATCTTGGATGTATTCTTCTTCCATGACCTTCAAATCTTCCTCTTTTTTTTTATTGTTCTCTTGACCACATGGAGGATTTGATGGCAACCATGAGGGAGATTTCTCGATCTCTACTTTTGTTGTCTGCTCTTCATCAAATGCATCCCATGATATTTTGGTATTCTCATTTGAATCTTCTTCTTCTGGATGTGATCCTTCAATAATATCAAGATTATATCTTTTTCGCAATACTCTTCCTGAGCTACGGTGAATGCCATTGATCTCAAGAGGATATGTTTGGAAGTGTTGTACCTCAACATTTTAAGTGGGTTGAGCTACTTCAATGTGTGGGTTTGGAAATGGTGGTATAGGTAGTTGAGGGGGAGTGGATATTTGAGATGGATGTGGTTTGGGTTGTGGTTGTGGTGGAGATGAATGGTAGGGATAACATGGAGTTGGGTATGGAGGATATTGAGGAAAATATTGAGGATATTGTGGATGGATCCCATAAGTTCCTTGCCAACCTTGTTCCAAGATTGGTTTTGAGGTTGAGATGGCTAATGTTGCCAAGGAAAGGGTGTGCTCCAATTACTTTGAGGTGGATGTGCATAAGCTTGAAATTGTGAATTAGGCTCTTGGATCATATTAGGTTGAATAGGCTGCCATGGTCCTCTTGGAGCTACATAACATTGCTGCATTGCCAATTGAATTACTCAATTGCCCTCTTGGTAAAATTCCTTCAACCTTGGTAATGATGGACAATGTTTAACATCATGTGATTCTACAACACAAATATCAACATTTTCTTTTCCTTCATCTTGCATTCTTAATAGTTCCACTTGTTTTGTTAGATTGCTAAGAATTTTTGTCTTAAAATCATCAAACAAATTTCCAAGTTTAGCTTGACTTATCGATCTTGATGCTGATTCACCTACTCTTGCTTTTCCTCTTGATATGTGTTTGCATGTTTCACAAACTTCCTCAAATGATAATTGATATTCATCACCTCTACTTATGAGATTAAGGAGATCAATCCACTCGTCCTTAATTGTTCTAAGTAAGAGGGTTTTTAGTGTGTCAGATCCTAAATGATGTAGTTTTTCCCTCTTAAGATTATACATGAACCTCTCTATTAGATCCTCTAGACTCTCATCTTCTCTTTGATTCATTCTAAAGATTTCTTCTTTAAGATCATGATCTTTATATTCTTCTAGGAATGTCTTTTTCATATCATTCCATGATATTATTGAATTAGTCCATGAACTCATGAACCATTTAAGAGCTCTATCCTTCAATGTTGTCGGAAACAATCTCAATTTGTGAGTTTTTAATAAGTAACCATAAGATCTACAAACAATCTCAAATGCAAAGAGCAAGGTTTCCGGATCCTCTGACCTTAGACCATGAAATTTTGGAAGAAAATATGGAGGGATTTTATTCATGTGCACACTTCCATCAGTATCTTGAATGGGAAATCCAAGAGGATCTTCCTCATTGTCATCATCTCCATCCATTTCTTCTATATTATTTGCCATCTTCTTCTTCTACTTGCAAAAGTGAATGGTGATGTGGCTCTTACTGCACCACGTGATCAAAGGGGGGGGGTTGGTGTTGGAGATATTTTTGTTTTTATGATTGAATGAGAACTATAATGCAATGAAATTTTCTACTTTTGAAATTAAATATGCCTAATGCAAATATTTTTTGTTTTTGTTTGCAAACAGTAAAAAGAAAATAATGACAATTGAAAGAAAGGAAGCTACTAGATTACTTTTGCAGAAATAAACTAATGGCAGAAAATTGAAGACTAGAAATAAAAGAAAAGAACACAGTAATCACATTCTACTTAGACACCTCCTCGAAAATGTCGCCAAAAAATGATGAGCGCCAGTATTGCAGCAAGGATGTTGCAACTCCTGGGCTACCAAATTTAATTATCAACTCAGGGTTCGTACAAACTTGGAGGTGACAGTGCTATATGCACAAGTAAAAGTGAAGGTCCTGACTGTTGTCATTGTTCATCTGGCGAGAGACCCTAGGGGTTCCAATCCAGACTTCTATAGAGTCAGAAGAAGCTTAATTCTTTGATGGAAGAAGAGAAAATCTATTCTAAGAGATATACTCTACTGCAGTAAAAAAGAAAACAACATGTAATGCTAAATCACATCATATCCTAATTAACAATTTAAACAACTATGCTAAGTAGAATTGCTAAATCAATGCTAACCTAATGCTGCTATCTAAGTTACAAAAGTAAAGAGCATCAAACCATACTACTGTGTAAGCAAGGAAACTAAACTAAATCTATTTTCACTTTTTTTGGGTTTTCTGGTAAAATCAAGCATGCAATTTAGTTGTTCTTATAGATGTTACAGGTAGATGGGAGGTGGTTGAGGATGGATAAAAGGTCTATGGAGTGTTTGGATAGTGTGGTGTGTATTTAGTAATTGAATTATGAACTGTGTGTGGATTAGAGTAATTTTTCATAACATAAGTGTGCAGGGAATTCAACAAGAATCCAAGAGGGAGGACAATGCTCAGAGGAGTATTGTGATGATTAGATAGTGTTGGAGTCTGATTGAATAAAAAAATAAAAGCTCAAGAGTGGAAGCATTTAATTAATACGTAGAACAAATTTCAGGAAGGAGTCAAGCAGAAGAGAAATCAAATATTGAAATCAGTGAAAGGGAGACGTAATGAAGTAGTAGTGCATAAGAACTATTGGATCGGGCAGATCAACAAATAGGACTAACGAAAGATGAGCGGTGGAAATATTATCGCAGGAGATTAAGTGAAAATATGGATGGATTGATCAAAGAACATGATTAATGGAAGATGAGCGACCGAGATCTTATCGCAAGAGATTAAGTTAATATATGGATGGGTTGATCAACAAACAAGATTAACGGAAGATGAACGACGTAGATCTTATTGCGAAGACCAAGTGAATAGATGGATGGATCGATCAACGAACATGATTAATGGAAGATGAGCGATGGATATCTTATCACGAAGATTAAGTGAATAGATGGATGGATCACATCAAGTCACGTGTTGGTATAAGGGTGGAAAACATGCAGAATGATGGAGCAATCTTAGTAGGTGGTAAGCAGTTTCTCGCGCGCCCTCAAATATGTAAGTGGAATTCCTAAATTTTACATGATTAGCCTAAGTGGGTGACACATAGCATGGGAAAACCAATTTTCTCACGCTCTCTCGATCTGATATCAGTTGTGCAAGAATCCACTTGACATTGTGCAATAGCTATTGGATCATGCAGGATTGATCAATGGTGGAGATCAGCCAAGCTAGTTGGCAGGCGGGTGATGCAATAACTGTTCGATCAAGCAAGACAGATAGACGGTGGATATTTAGAGTGTTTAAAGTAAAATTTTGAAATGAATATGTCGGCTATGCGGCACACGGTTAACGGTGATTGGCCAGGTTTGTTGTGGATTGGATGGTGAGGAAATTCACAGGTATAATCTGATTAAAACGTGATTTATTAGCTTTTGCTTAAGCATTTTGTGCTGAAGGTAATGAGAATATGAGTGAGATTTTATTATAAAAAGAGAGTGATGGAAAAATATGACGATGAAATGAACCAAGTACTGAATCAAGACAACAAACTCAAAAGCTCATGTAAGAACTAGAAATATGTGTTTTTTGGGGTTGCTGAAGGGTCTCTTCCTCAATTCATGGTCCCAGAGGGAGGAGGTGAGGCTGAGACACCTGATGACAACCTTATGGTGATCGTTTTCTCCTTGCTAACCTGCTAATTGAAAGAAGGCATAAATGGAAGCAAACTAAAACACAACCAATCTACTCTACAATGGTGTAATGGAAATGCAGCTACTTAAGCAAATGAACAATCAAACCATAAATCTATGCTAGAATACATGTAAAATAAAGAGGATCCTTAGCTACTAGGGTTGGTCCCTAAATCAAGAGCTTTAGCCCTTTGAGTTAACTCAGTGCTGGCTAAAAAAAAACTCATTCTTATTATCAAAACAATGGATTACATCAAAAACTGTCACAAGTCTTGCAACACGAAAATAGAGTAAAGTTTTACAATAAAAAATCCACATCCTATTGAGGTCCTAGGCCTCTCTACTTATACATCTGAAGTCTCCAACTACTTCCTTAAAATTAGGGAGGCTCGGCTCCCAAACTCGAGATAAACTGGTGCTTTGACTTTGACTTGCTCGACTGCCTTCTAGTCCTCATGATTTGGCTGTTTGCACTCCAAGCTAATGGAGGAATATTCGAATGGGGGGGTAGTAAATGAGGAGGATTTACCTCCTATAATTCCTCTCCATTGTCCCATTTGAGTTTTGACCAAGGTCTTTGCCAAAATTCCTTAATTTTATCCTTTAATCATGCATTAAATGCACATTAGACTACAAAGCAAAATATCCAACTCTAACTCATCTCATAAACAAAATATAATCAAAAGTATGCAATAATTTGTGACAATAGTTGGTTTGACTAATCTAGGAGGTGAATTAAGGCCCATATAATTAACCAATGATGAGGCTCATCAATGTATATCCCCAAGTGAAGCCAATCTTGTCATAATGTTGCTTGTACACTTTCCTATGATCACACCCGTGAAAGTCCTTGAATGCAAAGTGCAAGTGGTCTAGCTCTTGTATTTTAGATTCTGACACCTTTTGACTCTTCAACTCATACATTCCAATCCTCAAAGGGAAAGTGGGCCAATGGGCCTTCTTCCTTCCATGTAAAACTCTTGACAACCCATTATTTAACTGATAGGCAACTTCTTTATGAGAGATTCTTTAGCGTAAATCACATAAAATTTCATTTGTCGACGCGTTTCAAACCAACTAGTGTGGTTCATCGTCAGGACAAGTTGAAGAAACAGATCCAGCTTAACATGTTAAATAGTCTGAGAAGAGTCTCCAATGAATAATTTTGACTTTAGGACCAAGGTCAATTTTTTTATTATTAATTTATTATTATTATTTATTATTATTTTTAATGGAAATTAGTTAAATTAGGTAAAAATATATAAATAAATAAAATAATTTTAATGGTTAGTTAAAAAGGTAATTTATTTATTAATTATATATATATATATATATATATATATATATATTATATATATATATATATATATAATTAAAATATTATAATATTAGTTGTTAAGATAAAAGTTAGAATTAATAAAAATATTGGAATGAGCCTAACTTAAAAAAATAATAATTAAATAAAAAATAAAATAAATAAAATATTAATATATATAAATATCAGGACCACCTTGTTAGTCACATACTGTGGCATAAGATGAGGCAAAGTTTGGCATCTGAAACATATGATATATGTACCTTCTGGTGTAACAAACGAATGTATGATCTGATGTAATTCCTCTTTCACCTGGTTGGTCATGAAAGGAGGATAAATCTCATATAAGATCTAAAATATGACTATGAAGAAATGCTCTGCCAATTTGTCACATTCCCTTCTAAAGCGAAAATATGATAACACCCTACAATGTAAGTAAACTGGAAACCTATTATGTGGGTTCCAGTTCAAATACATCCCTAGGAATGCGTATTGTGTACATATCTCAACCAATAAAGATGCTGACATATAAAACTCTGGTTCTTGATTTGTCCTTATAGATGCTTTAGCTTGTCCAACATGACATTGTAATTCAAAAGAAAGTATATCTTCCCAATTGAATATTTTTCCATTGGCAACAACCAAATTGAGCATAAATATCTAATTATCTTCAAATACTTCAGTGTTCTTCCACCCATACAATATAGAAAACATAAAAACAAGGTATTGTTACACTTCCCTGAAAGTCATAGTGAGGTAAGTTGTAGATGGGTGGTGTCAGAATTTGGCAGGCTCTCGACACCAAGACTTGGGCATATTTCTTGTGCCGAGATCAGCCCATCTAGTGTAGAAGATGTTATTGACATACTCTGTGGGATTTAGCATATTGTAATAAGTTTTCATGTCCTCTCCATAATATGTGGAAAAATGACACTACTTTTCTATGAAGCACCAAATCTAAATCATCCATGTGTGATAGAATCCATTCAATTACTTCTACACAATGTATGATTTGGAAACTGCATGCAATCCTCTGTATCTTGGATCTTTTGATGTTGATGAATACTTCCTTATCTTCCAAATCTTTAGGGAAATCTTTCCATGTGACCTCGATAGATTTACCTATAAAAAACTGTGTGTATGTACGAATAGGAATGATAGCCTTTGTAAATTCCACTGCTTCTTCAATTTTTTCTTATGAGGTTTCTTTTGAGGCCACTTGATAGTTAGTGGGAGACATAATTCTAGAAAATGATGATAAACTAATAACACTAATAGTTGGAACACCTATACGTGGAAGCACACTCATGGCAAAAAATATTTTCTTAAATAAATCCTCTACTTATTACAAGTAATAACTTTGAAAATCACATTCAGAAAGCCATTAGGATTAGCTAAGAGTCTAATCCTATCAAAGATGAGACATGATTACTTGTACATGTAAGAAATATGCATCAAAACAAGGAGAGCACATTTTCATAGCATGAAGGTAAGTTCAAGGCTCATTCAAGCCTTCAAGATGCGCTCATGAGCTCAAGAAAGAGAGAGAGAGAGCATCAAGGGTGCAAGGTGCATTGCCGAAGCATGAAGGAAACCATTTATGGGTTCGGGATACACTCATTCACTCAAGGAGGCTAAGGAGGGTGCAAGGGTGCACACTAGAGGAAAGAAGGGGTCAGGCTTTAGGCCTTCCTAGTGTGCTCAAGAGGAAAAAAGAGAGCACAAGGTGCACAATTGAAGCACAAAGGAGAAAAAAATCATGGGTTCAGGGTTCGCTCATGCGCTTAAGGAGGGCGCAGTACTTCATGCCGAAGGAGTGTGATCAAAGGGAAAAAATTATTTTTTGGGCGCATTTTTCTGAGATAGTCGGGCCTTTGTCTTATAGAATTGTGCTCTAGCTTGAAATGACTCTAGAAAAATTCAAAAAATGAGATAAAATGATTGAAATTCTGAAAGGAAGGATCTACAAGTTCTATAGATTTTGTCGCAATCATAACCAGAATGTCAAGAGTTACAAAATGTGAAGAGTCACAACTTGCGACAAAAAAATGACACTTGTACTAGAAGGAATGAACTAAAACAACAACAAAGAAATTGAAATGAAGTGAAACACCAAAAAGGAAAGAAAGATCAATCACAAAAATATCAAAGGAAAGCAATATAATCAACATGCAAAACTTAGTTGGAATGAAAGTCGAAAAAGAGGGCCTTGATCCAAAAAGGTACGCTCAACCTAGATGAGAGTGATTATGTGAAAGAATTATAATCAAGATTGGTTATAAATATATTACATGAAAATCAATTCCATGCATTCTTACCACTTGTCGACGGGTGAATGTGTTAGTTAAGTGAAGTGAAGTGGGGCTCCAATTTTTTATGAGTGCGCCCAAATGCAACAAGAAAAGTGCATGCATGAGTTGAAGAGGGCACAAGTCTTCGAGTTGAAGGAGTAACCTTAAGTGGAGGGCACACTCATTGAGCTTAATAGAGTACACTCCGCTAGGGCACAATTATTCATCTCGAAGGAGTGTGCTCAACAAGGGCACAACTTTTTGTCATCTTGGAGTGGGCTTTTTCCCAAGGGGAGTGCTTTTGTCATGCTTTTGTGTGTGTGTTGCATGGTGAACAAAGTTAGTTAGTTACCAAGTCAATAATAATTATGTATTCACCTATCTTTGGATAAGATAACACAATAACTCTTAAGCATAATGTGACAAAACTTAGAAAACATTGACTTAGGAGGAAACGACACTTAGGGAGAACACTAGGATAGTTAATCAAACAATGTGACGACACTAAATAGCTTGGAATGAAAATTCATGTAGCCTCCAAAATTGAGTTAGGAATTTTTTTTGGAGGGTTTTTGTTGCAACAACAACAATTCCTTAGACTATTCCTTGAATTTATCATCATTATTGGATTATCCATACTCCTTTCCCAAGTTTATTTCAACCTACTCTACCCTTTCAACCTCTTTGATCTCTGACTTAAAAGTGACCTCAAAAACAAATATACTCTTTTCTCCCCTTTCCATTACATCAACGCTCTTTGATTACCTTGTTGGATAGAGGGGCCTCGAGGTTGCAACAACGTGTATTTATTCCTGGGATGAACTTGTTCTCAGTAGCTAAACCCTAGCCCATGGTTTGCTTATAATTCACCATGAGAATGTGTCCTGTGTGATTTCTAGTTGATGAAACTCATCAATAATTTGTTGAAAATATAGTTTTTATTGATGTCAAAGATAGGGGATACTTGAAATGTCTAAGATAAATTATTCAAGATGGAGATTGTTGGAAATATTGTTTTTAGACTTTTAAAGCCCAATTTGGATACCCTATATTTGTAGGACTTTTTACTCTAAATACCTAAATCAAATGGGAGCATAGGATATATGGTTGAAAATTTATTTTGATACCTTTGAAAAGGTATATGGAACTTCCACCTAACTCCATAAAAATGAGGAGATATGAAATAATGTGTCAGGTTGACCTGGCAAGAATGTATAGGTCGACCCAACTAGTTTTATAAGTCATCCCCATAGGTGAACATAGAAACACTATAGATAAAGGATAGATGAGTGCATTTGAAGATCATCCAAGAAATAATATATCTAATATGCACAAGGGAAGTTGGGAAATAATGTCGGATTTTCAAATATGCAGCAAAAATGTGATTTATGGAGTGAACACGTCATATTGGCATTTTTTCTATAACTTTTCTTCTAGGATTCTTTAGATTGTGAAATTTTGAGGAAATAGAGGCAAGATATTCATGTACATGTGTTAAATATTTTAGGAATTGGTTCTCTATATTTTCTGATATATTCTATGAGGAATTTAGGGTTCTTGAATGCTGCTCAAATTAGTTTAAAACAAGTTAGATTGAAATTTTTGCTATAACGTCTTTTCATGAATTTTTTAGACTATGAATTTTTTTTTATAGATTTGAGGATATATATATATAGAAGTGCCTTAAGTAAATATTTTACAGTAATATTTTCAATATTTTATGCATGGCATGTTGTACAAGTTTATTCTTTGGAAGGGGAAAAAAATCAAGTTTTAGGAGAAGCAAAACTAGTGAAGGAAAAAGTAGCAAGTAGACCTGGTGAACATAGAAATAACGAGTAGACTTGGTGAAGGCATAAATAGAAAGAAGAATTAGTGAAGTTGGTTGGTGCCTATGAATATTTGTAGTATTTTGGATTGGTGTCTCCATTAGGTTGGTGGCCATAAATATTTTCAGTGGTGGGTGTTGGTGTCTTCAATAGATTGGTTCCTATGCACATTTGTAGCAGTGAGGATTGGTATCTTTAGTAGGTGGGTGCCTATAAAAAATTGTAAAAGGAAGTTTTATGGTTTTCTCCTAAATTTAGGGTTTCTACATAAATATTTTGTTCCATGTTTTGGAAATGATATATCTCATAAGTGAATTTTTCTTATGGTTCATGAGCTTTTGAATAAGTGAAAAATGCCATAGAATAATTCACCCCCCCTCTTAGTATAAGTATGTGCTCAATAATTGGTATCATAGCAGGTTCCTTCAAAACAAGTCTTACCACTAGAAGTTAGATTTCGAGAGTACACATGGCTAATCAAGAAGTTTATCTACAAATAGAGCCCCATAGTTAGAGGGAACAAACTACGCATATGGATTATATGGATGCATACTTATCTAATGGCTTGTGGGTTTGATATTTGGAAATCAATCATGACTAGTTATACAACCCCAAGAAATCCTCCAATAGATGTGGATAGAAAGAAGGCTAATGAACACCATAGAAGCCACAAATGATATTTGTGTGTTTTATCAGAATTAGAATTTATCAAGTTGGTGCATTATGAATCAGAAAAATAAATTTGGGGAAAACTTAAAAACATCTATGAAGGTGATGAGACATTGAAGAAGGAAAAGCTCCAAACTCATAGAATATAGTTCAAGAGTTTGAAAATGAAATATGAAGAGAATGTTGCAACCTATTTCCTCTATGTGGACAAAATTGTCAACATCATTAGAGGACTTGGTCAGAACATTGAAGAATTAATGGTTGTACAAAAGGTGCTAAGGTCACTCCCTTTAAGGTATGATGCGAAGGTCTCCACCATTGAAGAAAGAAACTATCTATAAAAAATGATGATGGATGAGCTGCATGGGATTCTCACTACATATGAAATGAGAATAGAAAAATAAAATCCAACACAGAAGGAAGCAACTTCCAAAGCATCAAAGAATACACAAGGAAACAAATATTATGATTGATCCATCCATGAATTAGATATAGAAGAAGCAAAGTTTTTGAGAAATCTAAGAAAGTGATTTAGAATATGTAAGGGTAAGATACCCTTCAAATATTTTAATTTTAGTAGTGATCAGGAACTCAAAATTTGTAGAATTGAAGCTTCTGTGATTCATCATAGTTGTGAGAAGGGCTTCGGCGTAAATCACATGACAAAGACCTTTGTCGACGCGTTTCGAACCAACCAGTGACGATGAACCACACTGGTTGGTTCGAAACGCGTCGACAAAGGTCTTTGTCATGTGATTTATGCCGAAGCCCTTCTCACAACTCAAAATTTCCCAAAAAAATCAAAGTGATAGAATCTTGATAAGCTTAGCTTTAGATTGAAGATTTCATCATTCTGAATCCAACAGTGCAAACAACACTTAAATTTGATCTCGAATGAAAAACTTAGAGCAAGTCAAAGTTTAGGTTTGACTTGGACACATGGCAGGATTGGATGACATGGAAAAGGTACAAGCAAATGGGGAAGCGCTAAGTGGCAAGTTTCCATTGGGTCCCTCATATCACATATTGGAGGAATTAAGGTAATCAACCCTCACAGTTGCGATGCGACATATTGCAATCGCAGATCAGCGAAGGGTCAACGTTATAGAATTGGCCCCGACGCAGAGAGGTTACGATGCAATCATGATTACAAATCGTAAGTGGCTAAAAATAGACCCTGGTAAAAGCACGGTTGCAATGCGATTTATCACATATTACAATCACACAAAAGTCCCACATCATATTACCACCAGTTCTCCGGTGATGCGAAACGCAATAGGATATCCTGGATGAGATGCCACTATAGGTTGCAATTTAATATCCCATTGGGTCCACGATATCGCAATCGCACAAATCATCCATTTTGTTCACAAACCTTAAGACCATGGGTGTTTTTGCCGATTGCGAGTTGCAACAGAGCTGCGAAACTGTCACATAAACCGCTGGATCTAACCACCATGTGACCACTCGGCCTTAATCGCGAGATAAGAAGGGAAGTTGGCGGGACTGCCGATTTTGACAAAATTGCTAGATTTAACTCCAGATAATGAATTTAACTCACAGTTAGCCAGATTTGGAGGAGAAAATTATGGGATAACTAGGAGAGGTCATAACTTCTTCAATTCTTATCCAAGTTAGGTGCAAAAAGAGTCAATTGTAGCAGTTTTGGCTATTCTGAACTCATTGAGACAGGTTTCGTAGGCATTGGAGCATTGTAAACACACTTAATTGTAATTTTGAGCATAATAGAGAGGCCCAAGCATTGGAAGCTGGAACAAGGAGATGTAGCCCAGGAGGGGTGAACTCCTCATCAAATATCTGTGTTGTGTGGTCTATTTTGATGTTCTTTGCTATTATTTTAGTGTTGTACAACATATGTTTTATGTTAAATTGTTTATAACATTTACATAAGAAACTCTCATGGGAATCAATTAATTAAGCAAAAATGGTGAATCCTTAAGCACTTGATAAGCAAATGATAAGCATCTTGGGTTTTAATCTGTATGGGGAATTAGCACAACATTATGTCTACTGGAATTAAGACCCAAAAGAGAAAATCTCATCCAAGTTTAAAGGCAAGTGAGCCAAGAGAAGCTCAAAAGAACTTTTGTACTCATTGCAATATCAGTGGACATTGGGTCGAGAAGTGTTGGAATTTTTTTCCACAACTTCATCTTGGTAAGGGAAAGCAAATCATGCAAACACCAATAGAGGAAGTGACAAAATAAAAAGTGACGCAAGATGCGACCATCCCTAAAGCAACTTCAGAAGAAGAGAAAGTTCAAATAAAGGGTTCATTTACTTGGTTGGGTAAGAAATCTTAGAAAATTATATATTACAGAGCAATGGAACACATAAAATATTGCAGAAATATAAACACATAAAACGCACAAAACAAGAGAGACACAGATATACGTGGTTCACCCAGTTTGGGCTATGTCCACCTCGAACAGCCAGTCCTTCCTTTCTATTATCCAGCAAAATGAAGAGACACAACCTACAGAGCAAATCCGCTGTAATATCCTCTGTTTTTCTCTCACAGTCTCACCTCTCTATTTCTCGCTCACATAGATAATACACATCTATCACCAGCCTCAAATACAATGCCCTCATACAAAGAGAGGGTTGCCTTCTAGGGAAAAAACCTTAAACTAAACATAAGTTCTACCGTCAGATCATCCGCCTATGAACGGCTAAAATTGAATGGAAATTACTATACTTTTACAAGGAAAATTTACATATGTTTTTAGCTTCGGGGGCGCTGCCCCCGAGCCCCCGCCGGGGGACCGCTGGCCCCCGGACCCCCCAGTCGGGGGCGATCGGCCCCCCTGGACCCCCGTGTGGAGGGGTGTACAAAACTTCATGGGGTATACATCTGGCTGAAACAAAGACCTCTGAACAATCATGCTCCACACACAACAAGAAATGGGTGGACTATTTGTTGAGTTGAAGTTCGTAAATTTTTTGTTTTGCACTAGTTGCATATCCCAATAGTTGGGTAACTTGTAAATGTGATGTTCATAAATACATTACTTATATGCAACAATGTTTTCTTTAAGAATTATAATGCTAGTTTGTCTTGTTCATAGTCAATTTGAATGGAAAATTTGGGAGTCAAGTTTATTCCATTTTGTAAAATGCATTTATATTTGTAGTTTGAGAAAGAATTTTAAAATTGTTGTATGAGTGGTTGCAACACATTTAGTATGTTCCAAATGTGTTTAGCACTCAAGTTATAAAAGTATTCACTATGTGAGGCTTGTTTTGGTTCATTTGGATAAGTCTTTTAGGATCTTATCCTCGATAAGGATTTTGTAGATGAGAACCTTGGAATTTTTCTTGGAAAGGATGTTGCTGTGGATGGCCATAGTGACATGGCCAAGTCGAGGAGAACATCAAACTTGAATCTTTGGTCAAGTTATATTTTAAGTTCAACCTGAGAAAAAGGTAAGAAAATTACAAGTTAGGGCACTAAAACATCGATTGGATCGAGTTTGGAAAAATGAAGGAACTCTACCTTCAAATGCTTAACAATTGAAAGTAAACTTTTGGAGACCAAAATTTTTTCTGTAGGGAAGATTAATCAGTAGCTCAAATTTTCCAAAAAAAATCAAAGTGTCAGAATCTTGATAATATTAGCTTCAAATCGAAGGGCTTGTCATTCTAAATCCAACAGTGCAAACAACACTTAAATCCGAGCTCGCATGCAGAAGTTAGAGAAAGTCAAAGTTTAGGTTTGACTTGGACACGTGGCAGGATTAGATGACATAGAAAATGTCCGAACAAATGGGGAAGCACCAAGTGGTAGGTTTCCATTGGGTCCTGCATATCGCATGTTAGAGGAGGAAGGTAATCACCCCCGGAGTAGTTAGAGTTACAATGCGATATATCGTAATTGCAAATCTGCAAAGGGTCACCGTTACAGAATCGGCCCCGACGCAGAGAGGTTGTGATGCGATCAAAATCGCATATCACAAGTGGATAAGAATCAGCCTTGGTAAAAGCATGGTTGTGATGCAATTTATCGCATATCACAATCATAGAAAAGTCCTGCATTATATTACAATTGATTCTTTGCCGATGCAAAATGCGATAGGATATCCTGGATGCGATGCCACTATAGGTTGCAATTTAATATCCCATTGGGTCTGTGATATCGTAATCACACAAATCACCCATTTTTTCATAGAACTTAAGACCAAAGGTTTTTCTACTAATTTCGAGTTGCGATAGAGCTGTGGAACCGTCACCTAAACTGCCAGATCTAACCACTGTGTGACCACTCGGCTTTAACCATGAGATAGGCGGGGAAGTTGGTAGGACCACCGATTTCAACAAAATTGCCATATTTAACTCTAGATAATGAATTTAATTAGCAGTTAGCCAAATTTGGAGGAGAAAATTGTGGGAGACCTGGGAGAGGTCATAACTTCTTCAGTTCTTATCCAAATTATGTGCAAAAAGAGTCAATTCTAGCAATTTTGGCTATTCTAAACTCATTTAGAGGCATTAGAGAATTGAGACAGGTTTCAGAGGCACTGGAGTATTGTAAACACACTTAGTTGTAATTTTGAGCATAATAGAGAGGCACATGCATTGGAAGTTAGACCAAGGAGATGTAGCCCAGGAGGGTTGAACTCATCAAATCTCTGTGTTGTGCGTTCAATGTATTTTGATGTTCTTTGCTGTTATTTTGCTGCTATTAAACATATGTTTTATGTTAAATTGTTTATAACATTTACATAAGAAACTCTCATGGGAATCAGTTAATTAAGAAAAAATGGTGAATTATTAAGCACTTGATAAGAAAATGATAAGCATATTGGGTTTTAATCTGAATGGGTAATTAGCATAACATTACTAATTTTCTCCATTTTAGATCAAGTTTGCTTTGTGCAACGAGGAATTGACTTTTGTTTGCAAGTGAATGTGTTTTGAAGCTCATTGAGGAGAAGGTTTTGGAAAGGAGATCAAGATTGTTACAATCTCTAACACCGAGTTCTACCTCAAATTGTAGTAGAAGCTTCAAGCAAAGAATATCTCAAGGATGAGAGTCTGCAAGAATGTCAGAAGATGTGAATGCTTTTAGAAAGGATTTCTTAGACATGGCAAAAATGGTGAAAGTCCTCTATGAAGAGAGGAATACAAAATTGCAAGGTGAAAGCTCTAGACCTCCAAGAGGAGAAAGTTCTACAAGGGAAGAAGGTAACAAGAATGGTGATAAACCACCATCTTCTCCATAGTATTCATGTTTTTCTACAACTCTTATGCAAGATGCTAGTGTAGAAAGTCCCTCAGAGAAGGTAGATGCACAAGTTTTTACCTTTTGTCCACATGATGTGGCAGATGAGGTTCTATAAACACCCAATTTCGAGGAGATGAAAGAAGAGAGACAAAGAGTCCAAGAGGACACATACAGATTCAAAAGGCAGTTCAAAAACATCTTCGTATCTCAATCAAAATATGCTGAAAATGATAAGAATTTACATGCTTCTTCCTTATGCGAAAGTGTTGACATGAATTCATTCACAGACTTTGAAAAAAATAGTAAAGGCATTGGATCCAAGCTCTTGACCAATATGGGTTACAAGGGAATAGGCCTTGAAGTAAACCAACAAGGCATTAAAAATCCAATTGTGGCCAAGGAGAGGCCTAAATATGAAGGCTTACACTATGTAGCAAAAGAAGAATGGTCTTTTAGCGAAAACTCATGGGTATTGTTTTCCTTTTTCTGTAAGAGAGGACATGAAGAGGTTTGGATTTGCATCTAGAATTGGTTCTTGCTTGGTTCCTCAAGTGTAAGGAGGACTTGAAGTGCAAATATTATCAAAAGAGAGATGAAAACGTTGAAGAAGAAGGGAAGCTAAATTCTTCTTACCACACAAGTTCCTCACGCAAGAAGCGTAAGCCAAAGGACAACAGAAAGAGGTATACCCATCCTATTAATTTGAATGTTGTTCATAATGTAAAACAACATGCTGATTTGAATAACATGTTGAGGAATATGTTTCCATGCACCTTTTGCCTTTCATCTAACCATTTTGTATATAAGTGAGATAAAAGGAAGGTGATCATCAAGAAGATGTTTATGTCTACTGGAGTTGAGATCGAAAAGAGAAAATATCATCCAAGGTTAAAGGCAAGTGAGCCAAGTGGAGCTCAAAAGAACTTACTCACTGCAATATCAGTGGACATTGGGTCGGGAAGTGTTGGAAATTGTTTCCACAACTTCATCTTGGTAAGGGAAAGAAAATCATGCAAGCACAATAAGAGGAAGTGACAAAAGAAAAAGTGGCGCAAGATGCGACCATCCCTGAAGTAGCTTCAAAAGAAGAGAACGTTCATAAAAATGATGTTCATAAATAAATCACTTATATGCAAAAATGTTTCCTCTAAGCATTACATTGCTAGTTTGGCTTGTTGATAGTCAATTTGAATGGAAAATTTGGGAGTCAAGTTTATTCCATTTTTTAAAATGCATTTCTATTTGTAGTTTGAGAAAGCATTTTAAAACTGTTGTATGAGTAGTTGTAGCACATTTAGTATGTTCCAAATGTGTTTAGCACTCAAGTTATATAAGTATTCACTATGTGAGGCTTGTTTTGGTTCATTTGGCAAAGTATTTTAGGATCTTATCCTCGATAAGGATTTTTCAGATGAGCACCTTGGAATTCTTTTTGGAAAGAATGTTGCTGTGGATGGCCATAGTGACATGGACAAACTGAGGAGAACATCAAACTTGAATTATTTGGTCAAGTTATATTTTAAGTTCAGCTTGAGAAAGTTCCAAGACAAGTACAAGTTAGGGCACTACAAACATCGACTGGATCGAGTTTGAAAAAGTGAAGGAACTGTACCTTCTAATGCATAATAATTGAAAGTAAACTTTTGGAGACCAAAATTTTTTCAGTGGGGAAGAGTGATCAGGAGCTCAGTATTTGCCAAAAAAAATCAAAGTGTCAGAATCTTGATAAGATTATCTTCATATTGAAGAGCTCGCCATTCTGAATCCAACGGTGTGAACAACACTTAAATTCGAGCTCACATGCAGAAGTTAGAGCAAGTCAAAGTTCAGGTTTGACTTAGACACGTGGCAGGATTGGATGACATGGGAAAGGTCCCAGAAAATAAGGAAGCACCAAGTGGTAGGTTTCCATTGGGTCTTGCATATCTCATATTGGAGGATTTAAGGTAATCAACTCCCAGAGTAGTCAGAGTTGTGATGCGATATATCGCAATCGCAGATCGGATAAGGGTCAGCGTTACATAATCGGTCCCGACGCAGAGAGGTTGCGATGTAATCGCAATCACATATCGCAAGTGGATAAGAATCAACCCCTTTAAAAGCAGAAAAGTCTCACATTATATTACTTATGGTTCTCTGCCAATGCGAAATGCAATAGCATATCTTGGATGCGATGCCACTATAGGTTGCAATTTAATATCCCATCGAGTCTGCGGTATCACAATCACACAATTAAATCATTCTGTTCATAGACCTTAAGACCATGGGTTTTTCTGCTAATTGTGAGTTGCGACAGAGCTGTGGAACTGTCGCCTAAACCACTAGATTTAGCCACCCCGTGACCACTCGGCCTTAACTGCAAGATAGAAGGGGAAGTTGGTGGGACCGACGATTTTGGTGGAACTGCTAGATTGAACTCCAGATAATGAATTTAACTGGAAGTTAAAGATTTGGAGGAGAAAATTGTGGGAGAATTGGGAGAGGTCATAACTTATTTAGTTCTTATCCAAATTAGGTTCAAAAAGAGTCAATTCTATTAGTTTTGGCTATTATGAACTCATTGAGATAGGTTTTAGAGGCATTGGAGCATTGTAAACACACTTAGTTGTAAATTTAATCATAATAGAGAGGTCCAAGCATTGGAAGATGGACCAAGGAGCGTAGCCTAGGATGGGTGAACTCCTCATCAAATCTTTGTGTTGTGTGTTGTATTTTGATGTTCTTTGCTGTTATTTTGCTGTTTTTCAGCATATGTTTTATGTTAAATTGTTTATAACATTTACATAAGAAAATCTCATGGGAATAATTTAATTAAGTAAAAATGGTGAATCCTTAAGCACTTGTTAAACAAATGATAAGAATCTTGGGTTTTAATTTGAATGGGGAATTAGCACAACATTACTAATCTGCTCCATTTCAGATCAAGTAGAGTAGGACAATTTTCTACTAAATATCCATATACAAAAGAGGAATACTATAATTATGAAAAAGAAAATAAAAATATAAAGAAAACCTTATAGACACAAAAGAGGAACATATACTAAGAAGAAAAGTTTTTACTCTAGAGAGGACAATAGCTCACGTGAAGAAAGTGAAGGATATGTTTTTGATATTTCAAAAGAAGAATGCCTCATGATAGCCATGCATACAAAGTCTACTAATAAAAAAAGTAGACAATTAGAAATAAAAATATGATTAAGAAGAAAAATAGATGGGGAAGTGAATCTTGAAGTAGAACTTGTTAGTGCCTTAAAATAAATAGACATGGTTAGGGGAAATAGTAAAAGGCAAAAGGAGAAATTGTTGAAAGATGAAAAGAAGGATCATGATCTCGATGAAACAAAAAAAATAGTTATAATATTGAAGACTAAACTAGAAAAAGCAAAAAGGATAGAAGTGGTGAGAAGTTAGCTAAAAGAAAAGGAAGAAATTGCAAGAAGCTAGAAGTTAGAATCGTTTCCTTAAGGAAGGAACTAGAGAAAACAACTGATTAGTTGAATAGAAACTTGAACTTTGAAAAGAGTTTGTAAATATTAGGTAATTTTTCTCAATTTCCAAAGGTCATCATTCATTAAGATAGGTCTTGGCTACGAAACAAAAAACAAAAAACCCCCGATGAGATGCAAGCATTACTTTTACAAATCCATAAAAGATGAAAAGATATGGTAATATTCTAAAAGACTCCATCAACAATGAAAGAAGTAGTAGGAAAGGAAACAAGGAACAAGATAAACTTGATTCTTCTCATAGGAACAACAAGAATGAGTTCAGAAGAGCTACTCCACCAAGAAGGTCTTTCACAACCTGATATCAAAATCTTTTCCTTGGTGATTATTTTTCTTGCGATAATTTTGATCATGAAGAAATAGATTGTAGAGCTTATGTAAGAAATTATCATGGGAGAGAGATAAATTGAGGATATTTGATTCAATCCTATATAATGAGTGAAATAATATTTTTATTCATCCTCTATGTGATGAATGCTAACACAAACCTCTAAATGTTGCAAATAGTGATTTAATTTCAAAGCACCAAATCACCTTTATATGGCTTGATGTCGACCTGATCCAGGTGGATATTAGTGGGCACCCGCCAAGTCCACTTGGATCCCCAACATTGTTTCTTTTAGCTTTTCAGTTTCCTTAATTGTAGCACAAATTACTATTTTTAGCAGTTTTTCGGGTCCTTAACTTCTAAAGCCATTTTGAGGCCTTGAACGACGTTTTTTGGGAAAACTGGGAGCAACATGGATCCATGGATTGATGTTTCTCTTCCCAAACTTGCATATCTTGGATAGATATTTCTAACGAGATATTGTGCATGTCAAACAAAGATCATATGCCAAAGTTATGACCCCGAGAAGTTGATGTACCATTTTACCCAAACGGGACACATAGTTTGGCATTTCATCTTCTAGGGTTAGGTTTTGGGATGTTTAGGGTTTTCCATTGTTTCTCAACAATACATAGGCCTTCGAGCCTCATTGTAACATAGTTCAAATGCATGTAGCTGCCATATCTCTTCTTAGAGATAAGCTACCATCACCCTAGTTGGTTTATTTCCATTTCTGTTTGTAAGCATATTTCAGTATTTTACATTAATGAAATGAAGCATTATTTCTGCTGCATCTCTGTATTTGTGGTTATATCTAATATTTTTTGCGTTCTTGTTTAAATCCATATCAATGCTATTAGAGCGGTTTTATTTTTCTCTGTTTTTCTTTACATGTCCCCAACGAGGTCGGGATATAAGGAGTTAGGGCTTGAACTAGTCGAACCTTTGCAAGACCAGCCTTGCAAATCTTGACGACCTCCCATGGTGGATGAAAAGAAAGATGAGGAGGCAAGAAATCCTATCAAAATCTTGCTCGAAGAAGCCCTCGAGTGATAATGGAACGCAATGATGGACAAATTTTTCCAGATCCTTCAGCAGCTACCTAGAGGCGACGCATCGACTTCCAACAACTACTATGGAAACGCCACACCCTTTAAGGTAAAAGTTAATTTTGAAATCCCCATCTTCGAGGGTCAAATAGACTTAGATGCTGTAGATAAATGGTTAAATCTACTAGAAGGGTATTTTTCTATTCATGATTTTTCCAGTCGGGAAAATATTATTTTCGCTCTTCTCAAAGTAGTCCCCCACATCAAGGATTGGTGGGAAACCTACTACGAGTAGAAGGATGAAAGTATGGGCTCACTATTTTCAGTTGCACCCACATGGAATTCATTCTGGGATGCCATCAAGGAGTAGACTACCCTGTCAAAATCTATGAGGACAAATACATAAAGTCAAACACAGTGCAGCAGGGAAGGGACCAAGATGTGCCAGAATTCACAAAATTTTTTCAAACCCTTCGCACATAGTTGGGTATCAAGGACTCTGAGCTACATTTGGTACTCAAGTACTGTGGCTACCTACACAGGTACATCTAGGACGAGATGGAGTTCCTGAACATCTACTCGCTCAGCATGGCGTACCGACACACTGTCAAAATCGAGCAAAAGTTTAAACAAAAGAAGCAAGACTTTGGATCTGCGAATCTGAAGAACAAAGGACGAAGCCAAGGCGGGGTGACCCAAGACAACCCGTCGAAGCCGTAAGAAGAGAAAAACACCACGAAGTTAAAGAAGGACATAGGAAAGTGGTGTGAGTTCCATAAGAGCCCCACTCACAACACAAGTGAGTGTCAAACCAAGATGCATGTTCCAACCCTGAGTCAGAACCCAATAAACAAAGGGAAGCAAATCATTGAAGCGGAGCCCAGTGCCACTGTTGCCACTGCCAAGGTCCAGAAGAATGAGCCCGAAGATCCAGAGGAGGCGAAGCGTCTTTTCCACTCACAGATGTGGGTGAAGGGTTCGTCGCTACAATTCATTGTTGATAGTGGGAGCCAAAATAACCTCATTTCAACAAATGTAGTGAAGTGGTTGGGCCTACCAACTACACCACATTTGCAACTATATAGTATCGGGTGGCTTCACCGAGGACGAGATCTTCGAGTCCGCCATCATTGCCGCCTTCCCTACAACATCAAGCCCTTCACAGATGAGGTATTGTGTGATGTTGCACCTCTTGATGTTTGTAATGTACTATTAGGCCAACCATACTTATGGAGGCGACATGCTGTGTATGAGTCAAGGCCTCGCGCTATTATTATTACCTTGGGTAATTCATTATATAGGATACCAGAGGTAACCCCATTTACCACCACCTCTTTGATCTTTGCTAAGAAGGGCAGTAAGAGCATCTCCTAGACTAGGAAATTTATTTTTTGTCTATTTCACTCTCAAAGTAAGGGGAAGATCGTAGCCACATCCATGACCCTTGCGAAGGGTTCCTCCACGCAACAGAAAAAATAGGTGGATACGGTCATGAAAGAGCACAGGAACATCTTATCCCCACCCACAGGGGTGTCGTTGCACTGTCAGGTCAATCATTCATTCGATATGACTCCCAAAGAACCTCTACCCAACAAGCCAATATATCCCCGCTCCATTCTGAAAAATGACAAATACAAGAAGCGACATGGTCCCTACACCAGTACCAAGGCTATGGGAAACAATGCTTTAGAGAAAAACATTCCCCCATTCCTTCACTTGTACCGAGTGTTCAATGTGGACTACCCTCTACCATGCTTCCCACCATTACCGGACACATTAGAGATTGCAAAACAACTCACCAGGGACCATATTTAGCAGATGGAGGAACTCAACGCAATGGGGACCATTGCTTCCTAAGGGGGGAGGAATGATCTAGGTGGATATTGGTGGCCACTTTCCAAGTCCACTTATACCCCCACCATTGTTTCTTTAAGCTTTTTCAATTTCCTTAATTGTAGCACAATTTACTATTTTTAGCAGTTTTTCAGGTCCTGAACTTGTAGAGCCATTTTGAGGCCCTAAATGATGTTTTTTGGGAAAACTGGGAGCAACATGGGTCTATGGATTGATGTTGCTCTTCCCAAAGTTGTAGTTCTCAAATAGATCTTTCTAACGAGATAGTGTGCACGTCAAAGGAGATCGTATGCCAAAGTTATGACCGTGGGAAGTTGATGTACCAATTTACCCAGACGGGACACATAGTTTGGCGTTTCATCTTCTAGGGTTATGTTTTTGGATGTTTAGGGTTTTCCATTGTTTCTCAACAATAAATAGGCCTTCGAGCCTCATTGTAACACAGTTCAAAGGCATGTATATGCCACATATCTTCTCAGAGATAAGCTACCATTGCCTTAGCTAGTTTATTTCCATTTATGTTTGTAAGCATATTTTAGTATTTTACATTAATGAAATGAAGCATTATTTCTGCTGCATCTCTGTATTTGTAGTTATATCTGTAATTTTTTGCGTTCCTATTTAAATATGGATCACGACCTTCACTTCCATCTTGAACAAGGATTGTGAATTTTTCATGGAACTTGAATTGGGTTGTTTTTTTCATGTTCTCTCTTATTCTCCTTCTCTGGTTCTTCTCAATCCCCTTATTTTCCCTTTGATCTGACCTTTGAGTTGGAAACTTCGTCGTTCTTTTATTCTAATATTGTTTTCCAGAACTACCATGAGGAGATTCATATTATGAATAATATATTTGGATGAATCTTACAACCTTGTGAATATCTTCTCACCAGATCTTTAAGGTTATTAATATATTCATTGGCCTTGGCTGGGAGGGTGCACCAAGTAACAAAGACAATAATTGGAAGAGTTTCTATAGGAATACAGAGGAGTGTTCTAGGATCCTAAAGGGATACCACCCAAGATGGAAGTATAACATGTGATCCATATGTTTCCAACTATCCACTCCCAAACATTGGGCTATACATGCGATCCATTATATAAGAAAATGAGGTGAAGAAGTAGTTACAACAAAAAATGGAATAGGGTGTCATTTGACCAAGTAACTCACCATGTGGGTAACCCATCATATTTTTTCCAAAGTGTTGGTGGGAAAGATTCCCGAGAGACAATGTTGAAATCCCCAATAGAGTAGAATAAGAAAGGAACAAAGAACACTCATGCAAGCATATCAAACATTTTAATTCATAAATTTTGGATAAGAGACGTACCCGGGGGTCCTACGTTTGGAGTAGATCTCGTAGGGTCCAAGCTCTCTACTTCCTATAAGATGTGCAGAACTACAAGTCAATTAAAAAAGCATAGACAAATAATAGAATTCAAAGTACATGCATATAGATATGTTATATCATCATAAATAACATCATAAGTTAACATTCATAAGAGGACAACATATTTAAGGAACAAGACATGATCCTCTTTGTTAATGGAAAACAAAAAGTATGGGAAAGCTACAACCTGATCCAATCCAAAGGTACTGAGGAAACCTTCATCCTAATTTGTCCAACCCGAGCCATCATAGAATTCCTCTCTATTAGGTGCAAGGATATGATAGATAAGGGAACTGAACATCTTTGCAAGGAAACAACGGTTTCTCATAGACTAGAAGTGTAGGAGTCATTGGAAAAGTGCATACTTGATATGGGGGAATTTGGGTATAAAATTGATACCTCTCATATGATATCAATTAGATATACCCAAGGGGTGTATATATACTACCTCAAATTTGTTATTTCAATTAGGCCATAAGCTCTTGTAGGTGGGATTTCAGTAAAACTCATAAATCCCGCCCAAAAAATAACTTATTTATTTATTTTTTCAAATTTAAAAAGTTGGACACGGATATAGTTTATAGGAACTACGTATGTACGCATTTTTGTAGTGGGAAGAGTCACATATGGATTTTAAAAAACACTTTTTTAAGATCAAGTCAAGTCTGCAAGGGAAAAGGATCTTCCTAGACCATACAACAACATCTGGTCTACAAGAGTGCTAAAAGACTCTATAATAGATGCCCCCTAATGTATGAGGTCAGAAGGGTATTAATGGCAAAAATAAATTAAGTATAAGAGAGAAGTCATATGAAAAACCCAGGAGGAGATCCCTAGATTCTAGTCCATCAAATAACTGTAGAAGGAATAAGAAAGAGGACTCATAAAGCATGTCTTCTAATCAAGTGTAAAATGGATCCATGATGTATACATAAGTGTGATGGTGATAAGAAGAATACATAATGGAATATCATATCATAGTCATGAAAGAACACGTTGGAGCTATGTCTCAGTATCATATAGGAGGATATATGTACAAAATATGTTGTATAACTGATCCCCACAAAAGTACTATGTCATGTAGACGGAGAAGTGGTACTGCATAAAACTCGGGTGCCAACATATAGGATGCTACTGAAAGAGTGTGCAACATATAAAGTTGGAGGATGTCACTAGCATAAAACTAAAAGAATTGTTAAGATATGCCAACACAACTTGTGGTCTTCACCAACTATAGATGGTACATTTCTATACTATGGGAATAAATGAGTTGAAGTCGACCATGTGAGAAATTGCCTGATTAACGATTATTGATGTATACCATTAACAAATGTGAGCCAAATCACCAATAATGATAATGAGTGTCAAGGTACCCCAATACAATCTAACAAGTGTGAATAGATATGTTGAAGTCAAACACTTGAAATAACCTATCAATCAGGAGACATTGATGTATTCTCACTGTCGATAGTGAAGGAGTCTACCATTGATGACTGCAAAACCTAAGGTACTAAAACATATCTCTAGACCTTGTTCCCATAGAAATGATTTGGATTCAATAGGAAAATATCTACTAAAAGGAAAGAATTAAGGCATTCCACATCAACCATAAGGAGCGTAACCCATATGTCAATAATTTGGAAGGACTCGGACGAATAAAGATGAAGTAACCACCAAAAAGTACATTTTTGACATCCACAATATGTAGCTAGAACACAAAAGAAATCCTTTGAACCAACCAATAATGATAGCTAACATAAAGACGAGGAATCCACCAATAGGGTCAAATGGAAACCAAGGTACTGCATGAATCCTAATGTGTGATAATGTAAGTGGATGTCTAACAAAAGGGAAACCACTCAATAAAAGAACCATGATAATGATCGATGCTGAGCACAAGGTCACCATTCAATGTTGTAAATAGGGCGAGGGTGAAACTCTAGGCCTACTCTCAGAGAAATTTGTCTGAGTAAATAAGAGTAGACACGTTAGCAAGAAATAAATGGGGACCTTCTTAACTAACACAACTGAATGGACAAGTAGCTGATATGATACTGAGAATAACTTGAAAAACAAGGTATAGATGATAGAAATGAGACAAGAGACATTGCATAATGGCCGACACATAGGATACCTTCCCTTGAACAAAAGCATGACACTTTGTGACTTGTAAGGCAACATAAAATTAAATTTGTGTAAGTTTGCGATACAGGAGGCATCAACAAACTCTCCATATGATTGGGTTGTACTATGAAACAACCCCCCCATTTATATATATTAATCGCTAATGTTAGACATATAGATGGGGACCCTATTTTATATTTTTTTAGTCTTTAAAAAACAAATCCTAACTCTAAGAAATTTCCTTGAAAACTCTTATAATGACCCAAGTTTAGGACCCCCATCGCGAATTGCAAATCACATTTTTCCATGTGATGATCATAAACATCTTAAATAAATTGCGATATGCGATCAAACCTCCCACTGTGACATACCAATCAAAACCCTTTAAGAAATCGCAATCGAATTTCACAAGAGTCGCAAGTAAATAGGACATGATACTATGTCATCCGCAAAAGATTTGCGAAATGCGATATTGTGATATCCGCAATCACATTTCGCATTATGAGCAGGTAACACTATATAACATTGTTTTAAAAAACTGCGTTGTGAGAATCAAGCAACAAGTGTGGGAAGTAACTATGTTTTAATATAGTAATGAACTGTTTGACAGGGTAATTAATGTTTAGCGACCTGAGGAGAGGTAATGATTTTCCAAGTTATGGCTAGTTAACACTGAGTATCTCTTTTTTTTGATTCAGTCATCGGAGATTCCACAGTAAGAACGTTTTTCTGCCAACGTTTCGAATCCCAACTGGGATCCATCATCAGGGCAACTTGAAGCTTGATAGAAGAAGAGCAGCTGATTAGGGTATAAATAGGGATAAGGAAAGAAGAGCAAAGAGGAGGGTCGGCTCTCAATTTTGAGAAGTCGGCTGCCTCTTAATTATAATTAATTTTAATTTTTATTTATATTTTAAAATTTCCTTATTTTAATAATAATTAAAAATTAGGAAATAGTTAATTATAAAGCTTATTAATTGATATTACTATAATATAAAATTAAATAATCAATATTTTAATAATGAATAAAATAAATAAAGAATTAATTCTTTAGAAATAAATAGTTATTATTAATATTGAATTAATTATTATAAATATTAAAATTTGTTTAATTGATTAATACTTTTTTATTTTTTATTATATTATATTATATTATTGTTGTTATTATATTTAATATTACTATTATTGCTAAATTATTATTATTAATAATATAATAAAGAAATAACTTTTAATAATTATTGATTTGAAAAAATTATTATAAAAAATAATTATTTTAATTTTATAATTATTAATTATTTCATACTAAAGATTATTTCAACATCATGATTTTTATTTATTAATATTTTAGAGTATTATTATTATAATAATAATTAATAATTAATAATTATTAATTTAATTGGCATTAATATATATTATTTAAAACTATTATATTATTATTTTTATTATTATTATATTGTAATCAAGATTAATATGAATTAATTATTAATAATTTATTATTTCTTAGTTAATTGGATTAATATAATTCTTATTTATTAGTTAATTGGATTATAGTTATTATTATTATTATTATTATTATATTAAATTTTATTATTATTATTCTTATGTTGAGGGATTAATTTTTCTGATTAGGGGAAACCAGCTACCACTGATCTCCATGCCGTTGTCTCTGTTGAGATTGTGCGGGTGCTTGATAATCTCCAGGGCTTCTCTGATCTTTCGCTTATGCTGCTGCTCCTCCCTGGCGATAATGGAGGCATTTTCTACTAGGACATGGTGTTTAGTTTTTGACGAGTGTTCTGCAAGGGCGGAGGAACGAGACCTTTCATTTTTAATATCACATTCGAAATCCTCCCATGATTTAAAGTCTTTTCACAAAGATTTCAGCCTTAATTGTGCAATATTTTCTGTGCTGATATATCTTGTCCATTCTAGGCAAGCTACAAAGGACATGTCATTATGGAAGGTGATGCAGAAACAAAAAAAGAAGAGCATTGCAGAGTTCGAGCTAACAAAAATGTCTCCTATATTCTCTGATACGGTCTACATCACTGATGGAGGAGAAACAACTTGGGAGGTCATATACAATAAGCTTGAGGACGAGCGTCCCAAGATTACTGTCACAAGAGAAACAACTGACTCAATAAGAACTTTGGGACTCCAATTCAAGGAAGTTGCCTATTATTTCCTTCATATAATAGGAGCGAGAGAAAAAATCCTCCCATACACTGATATGATTAGGTGGGTGGTGGAAAACGTCACTATTGAAGATAGGAAATTCAGGAACTCAAGAATGCAACTCATGGGGTCATTCAGAGGAGAAGACCTGAAGAAAATATACCATATACCTGACCCTCAAGATATATATGATAAAACATACGTGGCCAACTTCACAAAGAATAACAAATAACCCCTCAAGATGATTCAGGTTTGGAGAGTATTGGAGAACTACTTCAAATTTGATAAAATGGGTATGTATCCTATAGCCTCTTTGGAAAACCCCTACAACTATGCAGCTGCTATGTTATGTAGACTATATGGGTTACCTAATAATGTTAGGTTTTCCATAGAATGGATTCCTCTGGTTGATGCCTATGTTGATTCCCACATTATGAATTGGGCCAACATCCTATATGATAACCTAGCCACCGTCATCACTGAATATCGACATAAGAGATCCTCCTCTCCAAAGAACCTTCCTCCATTCTATTTTAGTGCCTACATTATGGACGCCATCTATTTCTGCACTAAATTTCCAATCATGGGTTGGAAATGGACCTTACAGGACCCTTACCCTATCCATCTCAGCCAAAGAAAATTTAGGAATCCCATTATATACCCCATTTCTATAAAACATGCCATGTTGTTATTTTGCCATTGCATCAATTAATTTTCAATAAGAAAGCCCCTAGGTTTTCCCAAGAAGCCGCTACAGACCTTTTGGTTGTCGAAAAAAGATTTTGTTGAAGAATGGTTCACCTACATTAGGGTTTTTGGTAGCACAACAGACCCACATGTCCTCCCTTTGTATGTCCATGATAAATTGTTAGCAAGAAATAGCCCACCAGACCATGGGAAAAGGCATGACCAAAGTTTTGAAAGAAAGAAAGAAGTTATTATGGCTATCTTTTCCTATAGGTGTGGTTCCTTTTCATTAGAAAATTCTAATCATGCGATAAAGGAGTCAGTAATCTTGGAAAGTCTCAAGCTCCATACTTTGCACAAAAGGCAATTTGATCTAGACAAGATAGCATATAACATCACTACTGTAGTAAAGATCAAGCCTTATAACCATGACACTAATAATTTTGAGGACCTTTTATAGTCGGCTCAATCCTTTGAACAAGCATTCGAATGGGCGAGGACAAATATGGGTCCTAGAGATTTTGAGAGCTTTTAGGAGTTCAGAAACAAAAGGCTCAAGGTAATCCCACTCCATTTGTTGAAAATTGAGGACAAGCCTACCCCCAGTGTGACTGTCAACAATGAGGGACCTGATTCTCACATAGAGTCTCATGTAGATACAAGGAAAGCACTGAATATAGAGAAAGCCCAGGACATCGAGATTACTGCAGAATCTAGCAGGAAATTAGCCGAAAAGCAGGCTATGAGTACCCCACCCAAAGATATTGTATCGGAGATCAAAAGAAATAGTCTAGAGCAGGAGTGGGATCAATTCAATAAGAAACTACAAGACACTCCCAAGACAACAGATGCCTAGGAAACTATGGAGTATCAAAATCCTTTGCATGTTTAGAAGAATACAAAATCTGAACTAATGGATGAGTAAGTGACAATGTCTCAACAGACTAAAATCATCCCCACTCTGCCCACTTCAGAAATTGTCTTAAAGGTGAATGAAATCCCTCCTCTTGATGTGTTCTACAGCCCAATACACAAGGCTGTAGTAAGAAGATAGAGGAAAAGTAGAAGGATAGAAACACCCGAACTCCCATATGGGAATGAGAAAATGAACATAGTTTGGAAGGACATCCCTTCCAACCCAACTGAAAACTTGACTAGATTGTCATAGTTTACAAGAGCATACACAACTACTACCATGGGAAAAGCTACCAAAATATCTGTTTTGTTGAAGGAAAAAGAAGAAAAGATTGCACAACTTGAAACATAGAGGGAAAGTGTGAATAGGCAGGCCATTGAGCAGCTATCCCAATTGCAACAGAGCATGGAGGTGCTGAAAATAAGCCACGAAGTAGACATGTGGCAACAAGACTTGAAGCAAGCCATGGAAAGATATAAGGATGTTCCTACTGTCGAGGAATTCATCAAAGAGGCACTAGAGCTTAATTCTCTCTTATTAAAACAACAATATTTTTTTTTCCAAAAGATGTCACATATTGCTCCTTATCTGATCACTAGTGACCAACTAGCAGATAAAGCGATTGACCAAAGAATTGAGTTTACTAATCTAAACAAAATAATATTAGAGCTCATCAAATGGCAAGAAACAAAAGAGGGGAGGAAATCCAATCTGCTTGAGATTGAGGAGACACACAAGGACATTCTTCTCACGGATAGGGACACAAGGATCAAACAAGCCAAACTAGTAGTGGAAAGAGAAATCGGGGTGTGAAAGAATATAGTAAAGGTAGTAAACCATACTTTGTTTGCCACCAACTTGGTGAAAGAAGGAAAACCGAAAGAATTGCTTGATCTGAATGACTTGCATAACAGATGGAAGGAAAGAGTGGAAAATCAAAAGGAAGCAATCAAAAAATTAGAAAATACTAATTGGTAGTCATATTGGCAATACCTCGTCAAGCCACACAGTCAAATCATGACTCTTAACTTCTCTCTCCATTCAACTCAGCAAATGCTGCCACCTCTCACAGATGCAATTTTCGTAGGACAGGTTAGAACACAGTTTGGGACACCTCCTCAAGTCAAACCGATGGCCGATATATGCGATTGGAGGGACAATCTGGAAAAAAACAAATCATCATCATAGCCTCTGCTCATCAAGCCACTATTTATTTTTAGAGTTAGTTAACTAGTTAGGAGGAAGTTTGTTTGAAACCTCCTCAAATTTTTGTATAATATATTTTTGAACATTAGTTAGAATAGTATTTATACCCTTCTCATGCATTTAGAGAAGGGTCCAGAATTTTATCGAAAACATTTGCAAACAATGCATTATTGTAAGTTTTTGAATTCTTTGGTGAAATTATGGACCATGATCGTTTCTTTTAAATATCAAACTACTTTCCTTTGTTGATGCACTTTTGTATACTTGGAAGATAATTTGATCCGAAGAAAGGAGTTGATCTATGTCATTAGTCAAATGAGCAGAACTTCACTTATATGGTACTTCTATCTTGTATTATTAGTCCTGTTTATGTTTAATTAGTGACAACACTTTATTTTCATGAATTGTATATGAGATATCATTTTTCTATTAAAACATTCATTGCACTATTGTATGATGCCTAGATGAGATTATTTATTTTCATATATATATATATATATATATATATCATCACATATGCGATATAGTTTATACATTTCTTTGACTAACCATTTAATCAAAGAAATATTTACACGTTATCATATTTGTTTCATGCGTGATTGATCTTTATTATCACATGTCAAGCATATATCTTTTTAGATCACATATTATAATATATACCCAGGTTTATATTAGATTAAGTTAGCTAGAGTTTGCGTGATAAAATAGGTCATTCGAGTTATCATTATTCTATTTTGCAATCACTCGTAAACCACCCACTCTCATTTTAAAACCCATACTGGGAAACTGGTCCCATTATCCCCAGTCGGAGCCACCACTTTAAATGGAAAAGGAGTTGTCTTAAGGTTCAGACCAGGTGGTTATCCCCCATGTTGGAGCAATAGAAATCCGAGGCCTCAACATTTTGGCGCTAGAAGGAGGGCATTCGACTATGAATGGCATATAAATATAAAAATCAATCGAAAAGCATTCATAAGAGTCAAAACCCCTCCGCCACTTCTACACCTTCTAGATCTTGTTCAAAATCTCCAGATCAGAAATCTGAAGTTGTATAAACATCTCCCTTGTCTCCTAAAGTAGTAAGACAACCAGCTTCTCTAGATTACATTCCTGAGTCTCCCGAAGTCCATTCTTTGATACAAAAATTGGAACAAATATCCATTTCTATCGAGAAACTAGAAAGGCTTGAAGCTTCTGAAGAAAGTGTTGCTTCCTTATTACGAGAAACTAGTGTACTAACTAGATTGCGGAGCGAAAAGCTTGGAGTAACTCCTTTTGAGTTTCCCATCCCTCCACGACACAAGAAAGTTATTACATCAAGATCTGAATCAGTTACTAGTGAGATCACATCACCCTTCCATCCATTCACTTCTCCATCCATTTCTACTCAATCCGTTGCTTCCCAACTATCCACTTCTCCAACTAGTACTGTTACTAGTAGTACTAACCTAGTAGTAAGTTTTTCACCATCTATAACTACTTCTGGACCGGCCTTCCGATATTTTTAGTCTCTAACTCAAGTGATGGCCAATCAACCTGCTCAACCTTGGACAAATCTTGGTGCTGTTCTGGTTGCTAATCCAAATGCTCTCCCAGAAAACCCAGAAAAATGGTTACCTAAGTACAATCTTGATGATGGTCTTCCAGCTGAAGAACATCTAAATAACTTTATGATAGCCATGAATCTTAATGGAGTTGCAAATGAATATGTTGTGATCAGACTGTTTCCTTATACTTTCCAAGGATTTGCTAGGTCTTGGTATTTTTCCCTTCCAGCAGGTTCAATAAGAGACTGGGATACTTTTCAAGAAGTATTTCTTGGAAAATTTGTGATGACAGGACCATTGCATCCTTAATCAATGATATTTCTAACTTAAAAGAAAATTCATATGAAAGGATCAAAGACTTCAACTCTAGATTTAACAAGTTACTAAACAAAATCCCAACTGCCTCAAAACCTGTAGTAGATGTAAAAATAGAATGGTACATATCCTCTCTTCCTTCTAATATTGCAATTTTTGTAGATAGAGCCAATAAGGCTACCCTTGTAGAAAACATGAAAGAGGTCCTGTCTGTAGAAATAAGGATTACTTCTTTATAAAATATATTACAGAAAAACGAAAGGAAGTCAAAGAAAGTAACATTTAAGGATGATTCAAAAAAGAAAACTTCAAAGGACCATTTCGATCTTGAATACCTTTAGAAAGTATTAAAAACCATGTCCAATGAAATGGTTGAAATCAAGAAGCAGGTTGCAGAATCCTCTGCTCCCAATTTTTTTTTTTCGCTCATTTAAACGAAACCCTTCTTTTGAATCACAACCACCAAATATTATTTCAAATGCTGAATCTGATCCAGAAACAAAATAAGTCTCACTAGACAAAGAGGAAGCCGAAACGAAAGAAGAAGTTGAATTAAATGGAATGTGGGATTTCATTCTTCCAACTGAAGAAGACGCACAAGCTATGTCAGTAACTACAAGAAGTAAAAACTCTCCTGATATGTCTATCATAAATCAGAAACATAAAACTGCTACTCCTGTAAAGGAGAAAATAGTAAGTAAGAAGTCTGAGACTAGTCAAATTGATCCTATTCCACTAGATCCTCAAAATGCTTCCAAAAAATTGGTAATCTCAGATACGGTGGAATATAACATAGTCAAAGATATGAAAAAGACGAGAGAAAACATTGCTTTACATGAACTCACTAAACTGAAGAGACAATAGAAAATTCTGTTAAGAGAGATAAAAGTAGTTACTGTATCCCCTCTGCCATCTGCTGTAGTTACTCAAGCTGCTTACGATATGGGAAAACCTCCCTCATCTTCAAAAAAAGTAATCTAACATATTTAATCCCAATAGGTGATAGGTCCATCTCTCATACACCTCCATTTCTTCTTACTTATGAGATTTTCAATAGAAATTTCCATAAATGCCTTGTTGATTTAGGTGCCTCTTCAAATATTATGCCAAGGATCGTGTGCACCAAATTGAATATTACACCTCAAAAATCTGCAGTACACATAGTTCAATTAGACAGGACAAAAGTAGATGTACTTGGAGAAATAACATCAGTTTCAATTAGGCTTTCCTATCATCCAAAAATTTCACAGATAATCGATATTATAGTTGCTGATATCCTTGAATTTTATGGTTTAATTCTAAGTAGGGATTGGTTTGAAAAGTTGCACGGATACTTTGCAATTGAATGGTCTCACATGTGGCTGCCACACAATGGTAAACCAAACCAAATCAGAGTAGACTGAGAAAAGTTCATGAAATACACAACCACTGATCTTGAGAGAAGCAATGAACATGTTGCCTTCAGCAATAATATCATTGGTAATTACTCAATTGAGTCATTTTTAGTATCTTTTAATGCTCAAAGGCCCCACTTTCCGAATGATGTTGTAGTGTCTCAAATGGAGATTTTTTCACAAACATATGCTTCAAAGTGTGTTAATATAGAAGATAAAATTTTAGATAATTCATTATTTTGGACTCTTTATTTTGATGGTTCCAAATCTAAAGATGGTGCAGGTGCAGGATGTATTTTAATCAACCCACAAGGAGAGAAAACCATGTTATCCTGCATACTTGAATTTCAATGCACCAACAATACCACGGAATATGAAGCATTGATTCAAGGGTTGTATAAAGCCATTGGCCTTAATGTCAAATATTTGCAAGTATATGGGGATTATGAAATAATTATTAAACAGGTAGAAATAGAATTCATTGTGTGTATGGGCACCTTAAACATTATCAATCTCTTGCCCATAATCTTATTTCTCATTTCACTGCTTTTAAGATTTCTTTAGTTCCTAGGTTGCAAAATGCGAGTGCTGATTTACTTACTAATGTGGCATCCAAGCTTTACCTTCTAAAGAATTTAGTCAAGATAGATTTTCAATAGATTTAATTTTTAGGCCGTTCATTCCCGATAATATGACAAATTGGAGAGTGTTTAATAATGATGCAGATATAATCGATTTCCTTACATCAGAAGGGTTTTATGAGGAACAGACCATAGATGAACATGAGCATGATCTGCAAATCAACCATAAACAAGATCAAAACCCAATTCCGAAGTCTGTAGTTAAGATGGAAGATCTCTATGATTTAAAGGATAGATTCAAGAAGACTACCAACTCTAAAACTTAGAGTTCCACTATGAGATTTGAAGTGGGAAACCTAGGGTCAAATGAAAAACCTCAAAATGTCAACCTAGGTCTTGGTTTATCATATGAAGAAAGGATATCATTCATTAAGTTGTTAAAAATGTATAAAGGTGTCTTTTCCTGGGATTATGAAGATATCAAGACCTATGATACCTCTGTAATTCAACATACCATACCAATGACTTCAAATGAAAAACCAATACAACAAAAGCTTAGGAAAATTCACCCAAACCTTGAAAGTCAAATCAAATATGAATTCAACAAGCTCCTCAAAGCCAAAATAATATTTCCTATTAGACACTCAAAATGGGTATCAAATATGGTCCTTGTGAGGAAAAAGAATGGTGATATTAGGATTTTTATTGATTTTAGAAATCTAAATAGAGCTTGTCAAAATGATAAATTTCCTCTGCCTACTATGGAGAAAATATTGTAATCAGTTGCAGGTTCTGAATTAATGTCTTTTTTAGATGGATTTTCAGGATACAATCAAATTATTATACATCCAGATGAAAGATTAAAGACAACATTTAGGACCAAGTGGGGAACATACGCTTATCAGAAGATGCCTTTCAGACTCATAAATGCAGGTGCTACATTTCAACGTGCTATGGATATTGATTTCAAAGGTATGATTAATAAATCAGTTTTTATTTACCTAGATGACATGAAAATCTATTCTAAGGATAGAAAAAATTATTTAAAGGACCTAAAGCATATTTTTGAAAGATGCAAGAAATATGACATTTCCTTAAATCCAAAAAATCTTATTTTGCTTTACCAGAAGGAAAACTTCTTGGATTTATAATGTCCAAGAAATGGATTTACATTGATCCTGATAGAGTCCAAGATATTGAAAAAATTCCTCTACCACATAAAAAAAATACCATGCAATCGTTCCTAGGCCAGATTAATTTTGTAAAAAGATTTGTTCTAGATTTTTCACAGATTGTCCTACCCCTTTAAGCAATGATAAGAAAAAATGCAGTCTTCAAGTGGGGTAAATATAGAAAGAGAATCATTTGGGTTGATTAAAAAAGCCATTATCAATGCTCCTTATTTAACAACCCATGACTTTCTCAAACCTTTTGTCTTGTACATTTTTCATCTAATACATCATATGTAGTGGTTTTAACACAGCTAAATGATCAAAATATCAAGGCACCCATCTCTTTTTTCAGTTCTAACTTGCAAGGTGCTGAGTTAAATTATTCAGCAATTGAGAAACAATATTTTGTTGTCTTTAAAATCCTGAAACATTTTAGTCCTTTTCTTCTTAAAACCCATGAAAACATAGTAGTACCTTACCCTGTAGTAAGGCAATTATTGATTCAAAGAGAAGTAGGGGAGAAAAGAGCCAATTGGGTTATTGTGCTTCAAGAGTACAATGTTGAAATCTGACTAGACAAAATTGTTAGGGGCCAAGGTTTTTGCAGGATGTTAACTGGAGCTTCCCACCTATCAATAGAAGAAGAACAAGGTAATGAAGTGCAGATATCATAGGTAAGCCTCAATGATGCACAATCTCAATATGATGATTTGAACTTTTATTTGAAGAATGGATATGCCCCTATTCATCTCAATTATAAAACAAAGCATGCTTTAAGGTTGAAATCAAATCAACATGAATTATTCAATGATGTATTGTTTAGAAAAAATTATGCTTCAATATTATTAAGATGCCTGTAAAAACCTGAAGCTGAAAAGGTCATGCAGGAATTACATGATGGACCAGCTGGAGGACATTTTGGAGGAAACACCACAACTCACAAAATCCTCCATGCAGGTTATTATTGGCCAACACTAGTCAGGGATGCACATGAATATGCAAGAAAATGTAAAACCTGTCAAACTGCAACTGGAAGAGAAAAGAAGCTAACATTCCCTTTGCAACCAGTGAACATTCAACAACCATTCGAATGATGGGGATTATAAATAATTGGTGAGATTGTTCCTAACTCTTCCAAGCAGCACAAATACATCCTTACAACTACTGATTATTTTACAAAATGGGTGGAAGATATCCCCCTAAAGATAGCTAATGCAGAAAGCATTATAGACTTCATTGATTAGTACGTAATTACAAGGTTTGGCTTATCCACAACTTTAATGTTTGACAATGCATCTTATTTCTCTGGAAATACAATGGTAGAATTTGCTTTGAAGAGAGGTTTTAAATTAAAGTATTCAACCAACTATTATCCACAAGGTAATGGAATAACAGAATCGAAAAACAAAAACCTCATCAGAATCATCAAAAGGACTATTGACCAAAATCATAGGAATTGGCACAAAGCATTAACAGTTGCTATTTGGGCAGACAGAATAACATAGAAGGCCTCCATCGATTCTTCTCCTTTTGCTTTAATTTATGGAAAAGAAGTTGTTCTCCCCACAAACATAGCAATTCCATCTCTCACCCTAGTGCAATTCATCGATGAAAACCCTTCCTCCTCTCTGCAAGCAAGACAATTCAAGATTATTAAAGTTGAGGAAGAACAAGAAAAGGCTAAAGAAACCCACTTCCATCATCAACAATTAGTCAAATCCTCTTTTGATACCACCTCTGCCAGTCATAAAATTTTTGAAGTAGGTGATCTGGTTTTGAAATGGGACAAAGAACATGAGGAAAAAGGTAAACATACCAAATTCCAAAGACTATGGCTTGGCCCTTTCCAAGCCATTGAGAAAATTGGTTGATCAAAATTTCTTTTACAATACTTATCAAGAAGGATAGATTCCTTGCCTGTGAATGGGAAAATTCTCAAGAAATACCTTTCCTAGAAGATAACCTCTTCTAATTTTGTATCATATTCCCTTTAAAATTCTTAGGAAAATAAAGGTTAAGCAATATTTACTTTTGGTTTTTCAAAATAAAACCTTTTATAATATTTTTTGATTTTTCGCCTCTATAAGTAGGAAAAGTTAAATAAATAATTAGGACATTTGAGTATCAAAGTAAGCCTGATTTCTTTGAAAAAACTTGATCTTGCTGAAACATTTCTATGGACAAACTCTTACCTTTACAAAGAAAAATGTGTTGTTATTAGTCAAGAAAAGAATCTTTAACCTAGTAAGGACTTTATGCATATCAATATCTTAAAACTCTATCATTATCATCCAAAACTCTTAAATGAGCCAATGATTCACCCCATTTGATAAAAAATTCCTTTTTTTTAGAGTATAATTCTAAAATATAAAATACTTGGAAGATAATAAGTCTCATTAAGAGCTTGTTTACCATGATCATAGGGAAATGATTAAACTAATATTACGAAAACGACATACCAAAACAGGGTAATAGCTAATGATCTAATCAAACAAAGGACAAGGGGTCTCATCAAGAGCCAACTTGTTCAATTTAGTTACAACCAGTGAGTGGCATTGTCATTATTAGGTTACCAAGCCAAGAAAATGTCCTTTAAGAAACTAAAAAGAAAAAGGACAAGATCCAAATGTGGTTAGAAGCAAGTGCATATCATTTTGAATTTTGAAGATTGCTTCAAATAGGACAATGAATCATTGTTGGTTAAAAGATAACCCTGTCAAGGCTATGAATGCCTCCTGGCACCAACGGCTCTATCTGTTATAATTGAGTAAAAAACCAAAAAACTAATATGTAGAAAGACACTTGCTATATCTCTTTAAAATATTAATATTGACTGGTGAAGGCATTTTTATTTTTATCACTATAAAGGGTAAAGTAGTTAAATAAATAGACTAGGTAGGTGATTATGATTCTAGAGAAATGTTGCTTACTTTATAACTCATGTAATTATTATTCTTATAAATCTTCTTACTTTGAAAGTTATAGAAACTTCAGAAAACCAATCAGAGATAACTGGTTCTCCCAAGTGAATCGCCAATTGTTGTACTATGAAACAACCTCCATATTTATATATAGTAATAGATGATATTAGACATATAAATGGGGACCCTCTTATATATTTTTTTTAGTCTTTAAAAAATAAATCCTAACTCTAAGAAATTGCCTTGAAAACTCTTAGAACAACCCAAGTTTAGGATCCCCATCGCAAATCAAAAATCTCATTTTTCCATGTGATGATCATAAACATCTTAAAGAAATTGCGATATGCGATTAAACCTCCTGCTACGACATATCGAATAAAACCCCTTAAGAAATCGCAATCGCATTTCACAGGAGTTGCAAGTAAATAAGACCTGCCACTATGTCATCTGCCAATGGTTTGCGAAATGCGATATTGTGATATCCACAATCGCATTTTGCATTATGAGAAGGTAACGCTATATAACATTGTTTTAAAAAACTGCGATGCGCAGATCAAGCAACAAGCGTGGAAAGTAATTGTGTTTTAATATAATAATGAATGGTTTGACAGGGTAATTAATGTTTAGAGGCCTGAGGAGAGGTAATGATTTTCCAAGTTATGGCTAGTTAACACTAAGTATCTCATTTGAAATCCTCCCAAAATTCAAAGTCTTTTCACAAAGCTTACAGCCTTAATTTCCCAATATTTTCTACGTTGATATATCTTGTCCATTTCAGGAAAGCTACAAAATACATGTCATTGCAGAAGGTGATGCAGAAACAAAAAAACAGAGTATTGCAAATTTCAAGCTAACATAAATGTCTCCTATATTCTTTGATATGGTCTGCAATGTTGATGGGGGAGAAACAAATTGGGAGGTCATATACAATAGGCTTGAGGATGAGTGTCCCAAGATTACTATCACAAGAGCAACAACTGAATAAATAAGACCTTCGGGACTCCAATTCAAGGACACTGCGTGTTCTTTCCTCCATAGAATAAGAGCGAGAGAAAAAATACTCCCATATACTGATATGATTAGGTGGGTGGTGGAAAACCTCAGCATTGAAGATAGGCAATTCTGGAACTCGAGAATGGAACTCACGGGGTCATTCAGAGTAGAATACTTAAAGCAAATGTACCATATACCTGACCCTCAAGATATATATATGATAAAACATATGTGGCCAACTTTTCAAAGAAGAATGAAGAACCCCTCAATATGATTCAGGCTGGAGAGTACTGGAGAACAAGTTCAAATTTGATAAAATGGGTATGTATCTTGTAGCCTCTTTGGCAAACTCCTACAACTATGCAGCTGCTATGTTATGTAGACTATACAGGTTACCTAATAATGCTAAGTTTTCCATAGAATGTATTCCTCTGATTGATGCCTGTGTTAATTCCCACATTATGAATTGGGCCACCATCCAATCTAATAACCTAGCCAATGCCATCACTGAATATCGATAGAAGAGATCCTCCTCTCGAGAGAACCTTCCTCCATTCTATTTTAGTGCCTACATTATGGACACCATCTGTTTCTGCACTAAATTTTCAATCATGGGTTGGAAATGGACCTTGTAGGACCCCTACCCTATCCATCTCAACCATAACCAAATTTGGGAATCCCATTATATACCCTGTTTGTTACCTATATCAATAGGTTTCATATTTCATGATTGGCTATCAAAAGGTCCAAATATGCTCTGCTTTTATGATGCAAAGATCCCATATTTCCATAAAGAGACAAGGTGTGTCTACATCTTGATGGAGACTCAATTTTGATGGATGGTCCAACAGCCTAATCTGGATCATACCATGTTTAAATTTCCTGCTGTAGAATAGAGAAAGAAGTCTGTTCAAACTGTTTAAACTTGGCAGACATGTAGTACAGGTAGAGAAGAAAGGTTCCCAACAGTTTAATCTGGGACCCTAGAAGAAATAAGGGTAGAATTTGATAGAAAATCAAAGGAAAAAGCCAGGGAAAAGAAAAGGCACACAAAGGGTCTGCAAGTCCAAGTGCACCCTCGAAGAAGAAAAAATGCTAGACAAAGTAGGTGGGTATGTAGATGGGGTTGCAGAAGTGATATTCAGTTCAAAATTTGACTTTGATGGTCAAATAAGAGAAGCAAAACAAATGATTATGTCTAACCTCCCTTCCTTCCCTTTTCCCATTTTGTCACTAACATCCCCTCATGAGTTAAAATGCAGGGAAGGATTTATGGTTGCATGGAGGTCCTTTATCCTTTCAAAAGCCACATTTCCTATGTAAAAATCTTTTCATTTTGATCTACTCCCTAAACTAAGTATGTTTCAAACAAACTCAGTGGCATTCCCCCTCACTTACCCCCTTCATCCATATTAACCTCTAATTCTACTATGTAACTCCTCTATCTTACCCTTCCCCTAATAGTATTAACACCATGGTGTATAAACCCCAAAATTTGTATAAATATCTCTCCCCTTGGTATTATAGCCATATGGTCTGTTCAAAAGGGAATCAAAATGACACCTGGTCACTTTGATGAACCTCCTTGTCATCTCTCTTCCCATTCCAAGTCATTTCACTCAGTAAACCTGCATCTACAAAGGAAAAACCTATGAAAACCCCCTCCTACCCATAACCCCTTTTGCAATTGTGAGAAAACTCGAAAAAAACCCATAAAACCCACTATTCCAAAGTTCTCCGCCCAAAATATTTAAATGAATATTTTAATCGACTGGCGGGCCCCCTCCCAACCTGCATGACCCGTCGGAGGACCCGCCAGCCATCTGATCTCCGCCGCCCAGATCTTACGGTGGGCGGTCAATCTCACTCCCCGACCTGTCGACCTTTAGCGTCCGGGGAAAGTGGTTTTGGGCCCCGTACAGGGACGCGTGGCGGGCGCTGGGGTTGTTCGGAGCCCCCTCCCTGATACCGCCTTAGCCCCAAAGGTGGTGCGGGGAACCCGCTTACCGCCATCCCGCTTACCACCCTCCCTCCTACGTCACGCTCACGTCATCCTGATGTCACCTCACCTTTGCCCGCCCTCGCGTCCCGTGGCCCTCCACGCAGCCCTGCCACCGCATCGATCTGCCACCATGTCCTGCCACCCTGGCTCACACCTCAGCGCCACGTCATTTCCGTACTTGGGCCCCACCATGACGTCATCGGTGGAAAAGTGCCAAATGCGCACTTTTTCCAAAATTCAACATTATAAACGACCAAAGAGCCGTTTTAAGTCATTTTCATGCATAAAAGAAGGAGCCGTTGTCAACCAGCTGCCGCGAAATCTGTCCTCCAGCCAGCAAATTCAAGATTTCAACCGTTGCAAGTCCACAATTCGACGGCATTAAACCTTCACAGCCCAGCTCGCAAGCGTCCAAGCTAGTTTTTCCAGGTATTTAGCCAGTTTCCTACTTCGCCCATGCATTTCAATTCTCTGTAAAAATTCACCATTAAAGACTGCTAAACTCCTGAATTCAGCTCTGTCTGTTACCCAAAGTAAACCCAAGTAACCTGCACCACCCCTAAATCGCAATTCGACAGAGGAGTGCTCGTTCCACGGGCTAAAAACCCCAAGATTGCCCCCGAGGTGCTCGACATTGTTCCCTTTTGCCAAGTACAGGCCACCTGCATTCATACCAGAGAAACCTCACTGTCTCTGCAGCTTCTCATTAGCAACTCACATCCCTGTGAATTTCGCAGAAAACTACAAAGGCCAGCTTGCATTTTCCACTAAAAAAGGACACCAGACTGTGTTTACAGTTGACCTGCTGTTAAAAGTCTTTAAGGACTTGTCAAAGCATTACCTCTACCTGTACAGATTAGCTTATATCATGGCATCTCCTGCAACCTCATCCATTAGTGTGGCCTCACAAAGTCAAACAAATAAGGAGCTGGAGGCCTTGCCATTAGTTGACAAGGATCGTCTCATTAGAGATTTTGAAGGAAACAGGGACTTCTTGCAGACCTTCAGTCGACTGAGGGAAGACCATAAGGATGGGCATGGTACACATGGGATTTGGGAGTCAAACCTGCCTTATTACTGTCTCCCAGCTGTGAATGTTTTCCCCGAAATCATTCACCTCTGTGCTGAGCACTATGATGCCCAGCACAGAGCTATCAGCACCCCATCAGGGAGGATCCTCTTTTACGTAAATGCTGAGTCCATAAACAAAATGTTACAGTTTGATCAGACAGAGTTGTTGATCCCATTCTCCATGAATTATTTGATGGAAGCTGGTGACAAAATGACCAGTGAAGAGCTGCAAAAGGTCATCAAGACCTTCATGAGACCTGAGTGCCAGACTACAGAGCCACCTCCTTATCTGAATGAACATTTCAATGATGTAGGCAGGCTGTTACTAGACATGATAGCCTATGTGTTGGGATACCAAAACAGTGAGCATGTGGATAGAGCCATGCTAGTGTTGCTGTTTGTTTACAGCCCATACCAACCCCCTGCCCGAAAGTATAACTTTGCTAACTTCATAGCCAATAAAATTCATGATCAGTTGACCAAAGTGGACAGACAGGGGGTCTTCAGATACTCAGCTTACATCTACCATCTGTTCATGTTTTATCATTCTGAAGCCTTCCCATGCTACATTAGAAGGCTGGATCATACAGGGGAGAGAAGATCTGTTATCTTCTGGACCTCAGTTTATCACAAGGTCACAAATTCACCCTATACCTACTGTGAATTTGTTGACCAGTTTGTCTACCCAATCTCCTGCATGTTGATGAAGTCCCCTCCTCCCAGGGTATCTAATGAGATAAAGAAAGCTCTATAGCTTTCTAAGAAGAATAAAATAGGTGACTGGTACCTATATGAACACCATACTGTATTCAGGGTCTATGGATGTGAGCTCTGTCCATACAGGCTCCCCAAATACGTACCTATGAGGTTGTTTGCCTTGGAGTATTACAGGCAATTAATTCAGTCAGACCTCACCCACTTCCACAGCTCCAAGAAAAAGGCCCACCTTAATTTCAAAAATGAAATGGGCCCATTCATCATGAACAAAAAGGAAGGATGGGAAGCTGCAGACTTGATCCTTAAGGACAATTACAAGCTGTCCTATAGTTTTCGATGGGTCCCTTATGACCCTCAGGGTGTCATCTCTGCTAGAAGAAATAAGTATAGGCTCCTAGCTATTAAGCATTGCCAATACCCACACATAGAAAAATACGCCAACTTACAAGAATGGCAGCCGGACTCTCTAGTTGAGAGCCTAACTGAGGAAGAAAGAATGCTTAAAAATGTCAAAGAGCTTGAGAAGACAATTGACCTGGATTATGTGCAGCAGGTACCCTTCAGGCTGCCTTACTCAGTGGGACAAGGGACCTTAGTTACAAGGACTGCACCACAGGCACCTACTACAACAACAACAGCAATGGACAAAGGCAAAGGCATAATGGGTGCAGAGGATGAGCTAGGAAAGGAACAGACTGAGCAACAAACTGAGCAACAAACAGGGCAACAGACTGAGCAACAAACAAAGAAGGAAACAGGGCAGCAGACAGAACAGAAAACAGAGCAGGAAATGGGCTAGCAACCAGAACAAGCTGTTGAGCCACAAAATGGGCTGCCAGAAACTCCTACAACACAAACACCACCACCTCAAAGTCAGCAGTTAACTGTCCCAGTTCTGCAAACCCCAGCACATGAAGAAAGGGGAGTAAAAAGACAAAGAGAAGAGTCCACTCCTCTCAGTGGATCCTCCGACCAGCCAAAAGCCAAAAGGCAAAGGGCAGACTCCCCAGAGGTGGAAGACATTACTGAAGATGTCTTGAACATTACAGCAAAGGACAGGGAGAGCAGCCAACACACAGGGACAAGCTCCTTTCAGTAGGAGCAAAATTTATAGGTTAGCTTGGAGGTGGCCTCTCAATCACAACAAAGCAAGAAGCCAAAGAGCACCAAGGCTTCATTTAAACAAATAAAGGCTCAAAATGAGCTATTGAGGGCTGAGGTGTATAAACAGTTCATAGATGCTACACCAACCATGCAAGAGAGATTGATGTCTGTTTATGACATCCAAGAAGAGAAAATAATATTCAGTCACTTTAAGCCCAAGGGGCCGCAGCCTAAGACAGCTGCAGATTTCATAAAAACAAGGGTGGAGGTCCTGGCTAAAGATATACATCCCATGGACCAGATTGAACTCCACAAGCAGGCTGGGGAGATGGTCTATGCCACCTTAGTAGAAAAGGCCACATTGGCCCATGAGCTGAAAGATTCTTTGAAATACACCAATACTCAGCTAGACATTGAGAGGATGTCCTCCAAAGCCAAGGACAATAGAATAAAATCTCTTGAAGATATCATTGTTGATTTAGGGCATGATCCTAATGATCCGACAGGTGTTAAAGCCCTCATAAAGAAGAAGGATGATGACCTCAATGCATTGAGGAAGAGATTGAAGCTACCCCCCACTGAGCACCCTCAAACAGCTGAGCTTCAAAAGCAAAAACAGGTAGAGGACCAGCTAGACCTCTTATTGCAGCAGGATCAGAGGATCCGTGAATTGGAGAAAGAGTTGGAAGCAGCAATACAGGATAAACAGGGGGAATCTTCCCAAGCTCCTCCAACTACTTCCACAACAGCAGTGACATCAGGGGTAGCAGTGGCCCCCACAACAGAAGTAGCAGGTACATCAGCAGCCCAAAAGGACAATCCAAGTATAGAGGACCTGACCAAGGCTGTCAAAAAGATGGAACTCCAGGCCGATGAAATAAAGAAAACCAAGGAGAAGTTGGCAGAGCTAGAGTCCAAATATGACAAGTCCAAGATAATGGTGGCTGAGTAGGGCAGAGAAATAAAGGCCCTCAAGGACAAGATAAAGGCCCTAGAAAAAGAATTGAATTTGGAAACAGCCATGGCCGAAATAAAAAGGATCTTATGGGCCAAAATAAGCAAATCCATCACACAGCAATGGAAATCAATAAAAACAATACATCAGCAGATGGAATTGCTAGGCCAAGCACACATAGAAATCAATAAGGCCAAAACACTGCTGGGAAACAGACCAGATCAGGCCAACAGGATGATAGACTTCCTAAACATGCAGGAGCAGGAGGAACTGGCAGCCGTAGGTATCCCCAACAGAACAGAAGCCGTTCTCATTGCCAAGAGAGTGCTCACCCTCAGAAATTATGTACAAGCTGTGGAGAGGAAGTGCTATGAGATCACAGCAGATGTGGAGGAATTTAAGGTCAAGATGGCAGAACTGCAAGCAAAAGGCTTGCCCAGCCTCTTAACTAGTGCAGGAAAATTGGTCTCCCAGGAGCAGTTTGCCAACAGAATGGTAACATACATTGAGAATCAGATTACTGCATCTAGCAGTACATATGAACAGACAGGGCCGCCCTCAGGACAAAGTTTATATGATAAATTGGGAGGCCTATTCTTTATTGAAAATGAAGTGAACCACCTTTTTGAGACTCCTCCTAATTTCTTTAGATATACAGAGGCTGATGAGACCTTAATAAAGATTAGGAGGCATCAGATGCCTAAGGAAGACTGGTGGCAATTAATGCTTCAAATTCTGCCACGGTAGCTCCAGCTGTCCACTCACTGCCAGCTCCAGGTCAAATACAGGACAAACAGCAGGATAAAGTAAGTATTAAAAGCAGCTGAGTGCTGACTCAGCATGTAAACTATGACGGCTAGCCAAAAGATAAAGAAATGCGCAAATCTTGGCGGTGTACCCTTAGCCAACTCCAAGAGCCACCAAGTCAACAGTCTCTGACCATTTACTGACGGCTAAGAGACTAAAAGTAATTACAACATTCACTCTCTCAGCGGCTACACTCCAGCAGTTGGTTGAACATTTATGGAGCATTTACTCTCCATTCAGATATTTTCCTATGTAAATTTGTATATATACTACCCTTAGTAACGCATAAGGGGTTGGGAATTTTTACTCTGAGGCATGTATACTCTGTACTTTCAGAAAAGTTTAATACAAAGAGCAATTTCAGCTCTGTGATTTCCTGGAACTTTGGTGTCTTGTTGATAATTCTAAGTGCTGTTGCAGAATCCCTGTGTTGTCTGGCGGAATGATATGTCTTCTTTAAACTCTGTTCTGTTTCCTTATGTTATTCCATTTTTATGTTCCAATCATATCTGGCAATAGAGAAAAAGAATAGTTCAAGACATGTTTATTCGCACCCTGCGCTCAATCTTATATTGCTCTAAATTTTTTCTTCAGGATTAAAATAAACATGAATTCTTAAATGCTCATGTTATATTTAGTTCCATGTTGTGAATGTCATCTAGAAATTCTTAAATGCTTCCAGGTAACACTTGCTTTCTTTTCATATCAGTTTATAGAAAGATCCTTAATTTCCTTTCTTATACTGAACATATCACATCAAAACTAAATTTCAAAGTATTATTCCTCAGACAATTATCTTGCTCTACAGCTCTTATTACAAATATCAACACAGCACACCAAGCCAAAGGACCACTGACTCCATTGCCCAATGTCATGCAAGATTCTGGTAAGAGCACACACTTTTGACTGAACCTTTCCCAACCAAACAATTAAACCAAATTTGAGCTTCACATCTAGCCTAAAATACCATCAGAACAGAGACAAATCCTAAAGAGAGAGCCCTCTCTAATTACAGTTTGGCTAGAAGCTGTAATCCAAAGACTGGTTAGTGGTTACCCCGGCCGTATTCCCTTAGAGTCAAAGGGAACAACCTGGGTGTTAACACTAAGAACTAACTTTGGGACCTGTAAAGGAATACCTTCTTTTGTTTCAAAGAGAGGATTGGAATATATAGATAAAGTCTCCTCAGATTGTTTAAAAGAAGAAGCTTCAGGTTGGTCAAAAATGGAAGGAAAATGATAGGTGGTAGGGGATATGAAATCTGTGGGTTTATATTCTGGTATATTAAAACCCAAATCAGATGTAGTTTTAGGTGATCCTAGTGGTAATGTGGGTATTGGATGAGATTCTAATGAATGAATAAGGTAGACTGACTTAAAATCAACTCCTCAATTCAGAAGTTCAGTAATCCTAGGTGATAAATGGGAGTAATCAGGATCAGATGGGATATTACTATAGGGGTCAAATGATTCTAATTATTTAGACTATAGGACTAAATAGGGAGAAGAATATGGTTGGTGTCCCCTTTTAGAGCTGGCCTTTTTCAGAAGCCTTTTAGGATCTGACAGAGGACTAACTATGTTAGCTTCTGAACGAGATCTGGTATATTTAAAAGGTGCCAGCTTGGGAGTGTGGAGTCGCCTAGGTGAATGATTTTAATCTTTACAAATCCTTTAATCACCTTTGAATGAAAATAATGAATGAATATTGTTGTCCCAAGGGAAACATAAGAGAAGTTCGAATCCCTGGAAACATCACCAGTCTAATGTTGTACCTTTGAGATAGTAGTAGGTCAACTACCAATTCCAGAGCATCTAAAATAATTGTTTTGGGGTTTTTGGTTTTAGTTTTGAAAGACCAATGAATGAATACAGATGTAGAATTGAAGTAGTTAATCCTTTGGGTTATATTAATATCTCAGAAAAGGGGTTGCTATAAAGCTTTACACAGTGATATAGATCAAAATAGTGGTGAGAAGAAGACAAAAAATAATATGATTATCACAGTTTCCAGACTGTTAAATAGAACAATCATAAGTGTGAAAACCTTCTAAACTACATTCCAAAGGTTCAAGGCAGTATACTTAAGCTTACGCAAGATGTTGATGATTTATTAATTAGAGGGGATTAGCTAAACAGACAGTTCATTAATCCATTCTCTTAATAGATGATCACTTGAGGAGCTTATAGGAATAAATTGAGACACAATTCTTCCTACGTAGATATCTCTATAAGTCATAAGCATATGAAGAAAAAACATAATGATTGATAACTGGAAAAATTTACAGGATAACAAAAACTATGTAAAACCAAATTCAAAATCCTCTACTTTGTATTAAAGTTCTAGAAAGACTAAGTACATCAAGTGTCTAGAAAAGCTTCCTTCAAAGGTGGCTTCCAGGTTCAAAGTAGAATGAATAGTCACAACTTAACAAGCAATGAACCATGAATCCTGAACTTTGAACCCATAATAACTCGAGAAGAGAGTTATTTATACAATAATAAAACTAAGAAAATATCCTAAAACTCTTTAAGATTTATTCTAGGAAAGGAAAGATCTTCATGCAAGAAGATAGGGGCAGCTATTGAACTGTTTCTTGCTGTCCCTTTTATTTAGGTTGTGTTGGCTTTGTTGTTTGATATTTTTCCCTTTAAGCTAATAGATTGTTTGAATCCTTTATACTGGTTGCTCCTTCATTTGATCTTTCATCTGATACTCTTTAAACTCTATAAATATCCTTTGACCCGACTGAGTAACCTTTACTGTGTTATTTTACTTTTACTATGCATTTTAGATTTTTACTGTGTTTCTCAATAGTAAATACTTTTATATTTTATGTCACATGGTAAAGTAATCTAATATGATATTTTTATTTATCTTCCAACTGTATGCATGATTTTTCCTTTGTAAGCCTAGAACAGGAGTCTTTACCTACAAAACACAAAAACTGTTAAGAAAAACATAGGTGAAAGAAGGTCTTCAATGGCTTTATAGAGGTTGAAGGGATATTGGAAGGAGTCCAGAGTGTATCGGAAGGTAAAATGAAGGTTTTACTGGTCACAGAGGCTTATGGAGGATTTGTTGTATAAAACATGCAAAACAAAGCAAAATGGTGATTTAGGCATTTAAACAGAAAAACAGTCTTCTTTTTAAATTATGGTACAAAGTGAACAATGACCATTTTGTCATTATGCGGGAGGTGGTTTTGGTTTTCATCACACCACTTTATGGAGCATGGGCGGTTTTGGGAGGGGTCACCTGAAATGATCTGATCTTGACACCTAGCAAGCGAGGTCAATGGAATACCGCATTTCGGGCGGGTAATGCCCATACAGAGAGCCAACCAGAAATCACTATGGGCCATTGGATTTGAATGCATTAGATCAGATGATGGTGGAGTGAAAGAGTAGTACGAAGAGGAGAGGAAAGAGCAATGGAGGGGCCCAGCGGTTAATCATGGTGGTATGGGCTTTTTTATGGTTAAAAACCCAGATTAGCAGTGTTTTATGTTTAAACCATAAAAACATTTTAACAAAGAAATCCTTTGTAAAATAGATATGGTGGACTTGAAATAATATGAATGCAAGCAGATAAATGATATCGGGCCGGGGTTCATATCGCATATCACAATTTCGGTTTAGCGGAGGAAGGCCCATCGCAAAGGAATCCGATCGGGCCAGACTCTATGTGGAAATAAAATGTGGTTAATACTGCGATCGGGTCTGGGTTCCCATCGCAATCAGATATCGCAATGGCAGGGGGGGGGTAATGCGTTAGCGAGACTTGCGATGAGGGGCGGATGCGATATGTGTTATAGCTCCAAATCTCACTATTATGGTTTGTGATGCTGCACTCATGGCCTAGGGCAACCCCTCCTTCCAGACCTGGTCTCAAATTTAAAAAACAGTGTTTTATTCCTTGTACGCGACATTGCCCTGAGTTAAACGTGTGTATACATGGGTAGGCATATTCCCAACCCGCGTATATGTATTAAAACACTTAAAAAAATATAAAACTCCTTATTTTCAGGTGGAGATCACGGGTTTTACCAGCTGATCACCTATTAGTGCCCGTGGCCCAACTGTTCCCAACCAACTCCCAACTAAAAAACTACTTTGGGAGTGGTATAAAAAGACATCAAAGGGAAGGCCTAAGGGAGGAGAGAAGAGAGAGAAAGGTTATTATACTGATATTTTTCCCCTGACCAGGTCTGAAGACCCTTGTGCCTTCTGCACTTCCCCCATTAATACAGGAAACCCTTGTTTCCTTGTGAGTTGATGTTCATCCACTAGTTATGGCATCATGGAGTGAGTCTTGGAAGCAGATATGCTAAAGGCTTGAGGCTGGATGGATCCGGAAGGAAGCTTTGCTTGGAGCCTGTGAAAGGTTACTCAGGTGATATTACTCCTTTTGTACATTCTATTTGTGTATAATAAAGAAACACGTCTTGGTTCCTGATATGCTTCTTCTTTATGTTTATGATGTTCATGCTTGAATTTCATATGTAAATGGTTGTTTTAAGTTCATAACTAACTTCCTTCTTTTATAACATAAATATGATTTATTTATAAGTCTTTGTCCATATACTGCTGTATTCTTTGGAATTGGTTGTTTTACAGGACAAAGGAGCGAAAATGGACTTGAAGAAGGGTTTGGACCCTTCAGGAACTTCTCAAACGTAGGACCTGAGGTACGCCCCTCTTACTATAGAATTTTCTTATCATAGCATAATGGTTGTGTGAACGTGTGTTTCTCTGTTTAGACAACTTTCAGTCTACTAGGGTTTCCACCCAAAAGCCCTAGGGGAGCAAATCCCTCAACAGAATTGGTGACTCCACTGGGGACAACACTCTTGTTGTTCCTAGTTTGGGTGTTTGTCAAGCCAATCAGGGCTCAGTTGCTTGTTGGTTTGTTGTTATTGTCTGGTCTGTTCTTGAATTCTAAGTTTTTCCAGTTTCTTCAGTTTGTTTTTTATTTTTCTTAAAATCTTTCATATACGTTGTTTTCCTTAGTTACAGAAGCATACATATGCTTGTTTCCTGAAGTAAACCCGCGTATACGCAGGTTTCCTCAGGCACAGTCACGTATACACACAATCTGCACAAAAGTACAGTCATGTATATATTGCAATTTTCAAGATTTATAAATTTTTGTGTCCCTAAAGTTTGTCTAGTGGTTTAATTCGGTTTGAAATAGTCAATTTTTCAGTATCAGTTGTTTGTTTTACAGCAAGTGTCTTACTCCGATTTCTCTCTGATTATAAGGAGTATTGGTCTTGTTTTGTTTTTGCAAATGTCATTTTTTTTTGCAAAAAGAACATAAGATTTCTTGTTGGAATATTGGTTGCTCTGATTTATTAGAGCAGAAAGATTGTTATCAATCTTTGTGTTGAATTTTGCTTTTGGTGACCTTTTTTTTGCTTGACAAAACCGCTTTTTTTTACCATCTACTTCTTTGTTTCATGAAAGTTGTCGATTGATGCTTTCTTGAAATTGTCTTTTTGATCTTTTTTGGTCTTTGTTACCAAAGCTTTCATTGCTTCTTTCGATTGTTAAAAAGCATATTTAAACACATTTGTTTTTGTTGAGTTTTCATCCATTGTATGGTGTCAGCTTCCAAAAGTGGTTGTTGTGTATTGTTTCGATCGCAAAGTTTCAGTTTTGTTGAGAGCATTTCTTAAAAGACTTTTTTGTTGCCACTTTGAAGAAAACTTTTTGAAAGACTTTGTTTTGCTTTCTTGAACTTGTTTTTCATTTATTTTCCTTTTAGTGAATGAAAGTGCTTTATGTTTGTCTTGAGTTTTGTTTTTAGTGTTTAGACGAAATGAATGGTAGTATTTCATATTCCATCTAGACATTGTAAGTGGCAAAAGAAAATTTGATAAGCAAAGCAACTTTCATTTCTTGTTTTTAGAGTTGTTTTGAATCTTGCATCAAGCATATAGTTGTTGCATTGGGATAGATTTACATCTCTCTAGGCATACATAGTTTTGTTAACTTTTGAGTGTGAAGTTTGAATTAACGAAAAGAAAAGAAAATTTTGTTTCATTAGAAGTTTTCCTTGAACCCTATAGAAATTAATTTTCATCAAAAAACAAAGACAAGTGCACATGCATAAAGTTAGGTTTTATTAATTTCTTTTGCGTCGAAAAAACACCACTAGTTTCACTTCCATCATCCCCTGACTTAAAGAACAACCCATTTTAAAATCAAGCGCTAACTAAAATTCACTAGAAATTTTTATTTTAAGTTAAATACGCCAAAAAGTTTTAGGATTTTAGGGCCTTGAATTAGGCGAGTGGAGAGTTAACTCTCCAAGGCCATTTAAACATCAAACATAGGAGTCTGAATAATGAGAGAAAATCCAATAGAGTTAGGAAGACTAGGAAAGCTCCGAATCTAGGAGTTAAGCACGAGGGTCTATGAACTTACCTCACAACTGTTCTGTCTGGCTTCTGCGATGAGTTGGTATCCATAGTTGCTACTCCTAGGGAACTATATAGGTGGCTGTGGAGGGGAATCCCGTGGCACCTGAGGTCGACGTTGTATCACTCTCGATAGTACTACTGGAGGGCACCCTTGCGAAGCTTGGGGAATTGCACTAGCGCAGGCTGTTGTTAGGAGGTCAGCGTAACTTCCTCTGTTACCTTCGCTGATAGGCCTCGACCCTCATCATCCCAGACTATCTTTGGAAGGCCCCTTATTTTTCACTTTCTCGTATTTTGGTGTCCAGTCCTAATCACCCGGAGCAGAAATACTTTGAAGTTGTTTGACTGGCTGTATCTTTAGGGACTTTATAGTGGGTGCTTTGTGCTCTTAGTCGGCCTAGCTTTCAATTTTTTGAGTCTTTAGTTAGATCTTAAAGAAGAAATTCAAAGTGGCTGACCGATCTCCTAGTCGGTCTCAAAGACTTCGTGGTCTTTCACAACTGAGTTTAGAGCCTTCTCCGAGAAGGTGTAGAGGTAATAATACTGGTGGGTTTCGTCCCATGGCAATTGACACATCGGGGATTGATCCTCCTCTCGGGAGCATTAGTATTCAAGCAAGGCCTGGTACTTCTGTGGAACAAGAGAGGAACACTCCAGTTCTTTCTTGAGTTCGCTTACAAGCGGAGGATAATATAGAGGTAGAAGAACTTCCAGAGTCGTTAGCGGCTCCAAATTCTCCCCTACCATCTAGTCATCCACATGTATTACAATATGTTGGGACTCTGACGCATAGACCGTCAAGTCCAGGTTACGCTACGCGCTTACTTTCGATGACCCACTACTGGAAGCATGGCTTCTACAAGTGCTACGATTGTGCAGACTCCCATATCTGTACAAGGGGGAGGAACTATTTCCATCCCCTTCGTCCCTTTATTCGGATCTTTTGCTAGCATGTCTTTTGTTTGGTCTACCTCCATTCCGTCTACGAGTGGAAATCCCCAAACTAATGCTTTTGGTTCTGGATTATTCCCATTTGGTGCCCATTCACAGGGCATTCCTTCAGCACCGTTCGGGGCCGCCACGTCCATGATGAGTGGATCGGCTTCATTCCAAGGTTTTTCCATTCAGAAGTGGTCATATGCCACATTCTAACCCAATGATAGGATCCATGCCTTTTTCTTCTGTAGGACAAAGCAGCAATCCTTTCCAAGGTTGGAATAACCCTGGGCTTAGTAGTGCCGGATCTGGGAATCCATTTTTCGGCCAATATGGGAATAGGTCATATACCACGGTTAGTTCATTCCAAAGTATTCCTCCCCTAGCTTTGGCTTGGAATCCATATCAGGGGTTATCAACTCCTTATAATCCTTTAGGAGGAAACTTTGCTGGGTATGGTGGATATACGGTCGGAGTTTGTCAAACTTCGAGTTTTGCTGGGTCACAAGGCTTGCCTTTTGGTTCAACAGGTTCTACTGGCTACTTTGGGTAGCCTGGTGCCTTCCAAAATCCAGGCCAATATTTTCAGAGCTTTGGGAGTTCCACCTAGTCAAGATGGAATCCCCAAGCTCCTCCTAGACTTTCGTTTCTGGAAACGTTGAACTTTCTAGATCTCACTAAGTTAACTAACGACCCAATCAAGTACAATCCAGCTTGGCCTCCAGTCCCAACTAAACTCCCTTCGGACACTCCAAATTTTGAAGGGAAGAGTGGTGAGGACCCGGGCGACCATGTAACCACGTTCCACTTGTGGTGCTCATCGAACTCCCTGATCGATGACTCGATTAGGTTGAGATTGTTTCAATGCACCTTGACTGGTAATGCGGCCAAATGGTATATAGAGTTTCTTGGGGGAAACTTTGCATCATTCACCGACTTAGCCTATATTTTCTTGAACCATTTTCAATTGCCTTTCCGGTATGATGCCGGAACCAAACTACTGGCCACTTTTCTTCAGGATAGGGCAACTCACATTTCTGATCATATTCAGGAATGGAGATGGAGAAATAGGCTTATTAAAGCCGAAATCCCTCCGGAGTACCGTCTCGAGTGGTTTTTGAAGTCTTTGATACCTGAGATCTCCAAGGATGTCTCCATGTCTGGGGTCTATTCTGAGGAGCAAGCCATTTTTAGGGCCCAACAATTAGAATTGATATACTCTCAGTCTGGGATCCTACAAAAGTACTTGCGAGATGCTCCTGGGTCTAAGGTTGACGTAGCTAAGCCGAAGCTAGGTCCCCATGCGGATGGTATTTTTGGGTCGGTAGACACGAATACGTTGAACTTGTTGAATCAATTGCAGCAGTTGTCTTTACAAACTGCTTCTAACAACCAAGTCACATCATCTAACCCTTTGGCTTCCCAAAATTCTTCAATTAATGCCATCCAATATGATAACCCCAAAGGAAATCAAAATTCCAATGGGAAAAAGAAAGGACGAGGTAAGAAAAAGAACTAGGATGGGAAGCCTAATGCAAATAAATCCAGCAATAATGCTAGTGGTGGTAGAAATGAGTTGAAAAAAGAAAGTCAAGTTTCCATGCAAGTTGTGCAGTGGAGACCATTTAACTCATCTTTGCCCCAAGATTGAAGACGCTCAGCGCTTGTTAAGGAAGCAAGGGACTTCTAGCTCCCAAGCTGTGTTAACCAACCCTTTTCCCCAAGGGCAGCAACTTCTTGATGGCGCGAGTTCAAACCCTGGAACCTCCGTAGGGGCAACCAGGAAGGGGAAAATCATTGAATGTTTTCATGATGGGTTCTAACGTCCATGTGGCTACTCGGTCACGAAATTATGGTGAAGCCGAAACTTCCAAGGACAAGGCTGTTCCGGGGAGTACTGACCTTCATATCGAGCGACCCCCTGTTGAGACTATACCACAGATACCGAAAGGTTCCGCTAAATGCGCGACTATTAATCCTAATGCTAGGGCCGCCCAAAATTACTCCATTGTGGAGGATCTGGCTCAGAGTCCGTGCGCCATGTCCACTTTAGAGGTTCTCCAGTCGTGTCCGGCTCAGAGAAGTGCTTTACTTTCTGCGATTAGAGAAGTTGATCCAACTAATCCTTTAGTACTCAGTTTCGACATGTTAAATGTCAAAAAGCGACTCCCTCTTCACATGGCTTTTCAAATAAAGTCTACATACCAGAAAATTAACATTTTTTGTACCGTTATTGATGAAGGGGCTTCCACGTGTGTCATGTCGATGTCATGTTGGAAGGCTATTGGATTGCCTTCGGCTGTTCCTTCACCTACCGTCTTGAATGCATTCGATGGCCATTCTCATAAGCCGCATGGGATTATCCCAGCCTTTCCTATACGTGTTGGAGGGAAGGTCGTTAATATTGAAGTAGAAGTCATAGATGCTAACCTAGACTATAATCTCCTCCTAGGAAGGAACTGGGTATATGAAATGGACGCCGTTGTTTTGACTCTGTTTCATGTCATTTGCTTTCCTTATGAGGGGAAAATCGTGAAGGTTGATCAATTGGATTATTGTCTAGTTGATCCTCAAGCAATCTCCGACTCTACTGTTCCTTTAGTGGATAACCCTCGCCCACCTATTGAGAATGTAGGAGTAGGGATGTATTCCTCATTGATGGGTACTTTTGAGTTTCCCTCTCCTATCTCTAAAATCAATGCCATTTAGTCATCTAAGGAGTCTTCTCGAGAAGAGTTCTTTTGGACTCGTTATTTTCTAGACCCTTGGACCTTGCCTTCACATACGACCACATTAGTTGAAGGACAAGAGAATGGAATGGAATTTCCTATATCTGCAGCTGAGCTTAGATGTCAGTCTATCGTCAACTCTGTAGATGACCATTCTACTCCTTTTTCCGAAGAGGAGATAGATGGCGATGTGGCCCCCGCTTGGAGCCTTGATTCTACCTCTGCTTTGGACTGCTTAGATTCAGTTTTACCTTCAGAAGAAGCAATTCTTGAAGCAATGATGGGTATAGATCGACCTTGGGAAGATTTACACCATTGTTCATACTTTCTTCCTCCATTAGAGGAGGTAGAATCTAGATTCTTCGAGCTCTGTTCTAGTGATGTTTGTATGTTGTCAAACCCTTTGGCTCCAGCACATGCTCGTGTCGAAGGTAATATGTCAGTGATTTCAAAAACAACACCTATAAACATCTCTAGGGACCCTATCACGATAGAGAATCTCTTCATCGGAATTGAGTGTTCCCCTGAAGAAATTCAAATTTACACTGACCTGTTCAAAGAATTTCAGGATGTATTTTCTTGGTCTTATGAAGAAATTCCTGGCATTGACCCATCTATAATTCAACATGAGATCAAGACATATGAAAACGCCAAACCAGTTCGTCAGAGGCTTCGGCCGGTCAACCCTAGGAAAGTAGCAGCTATCAAAGTGGAAGTGGAGAAGCTGCTAAAGGCGGGTTTTATATACCCTATTCCTCTTACTGATTTGGTTTCTAATCCAGTCCCTGTAGATAAAAAGCAAGGAACAATCCGAGTATGCATCGATTTTATGGACCTAAACAAGGCTTGTCCCAAATATAATTACCCCACGCCATTCATTGATCAGATTATCGACGAGTGTGCGGGTAATGAGATTTTTTCCTTCATGGATGGATTTTCTGGTTATAATCAAATTTCTATCCATCCTGAAGATCAACATAAGACAACCTTTATATGTCCCTGGGGTACCTTTGCATATAGAAATATGCCTTTTGGTCTTAAAAATGCTGGAGCTACCTTTCAACGGGCCATGTCATATGCTTTCCATGACATCAAGCATGTCATCGAAGCGTACTTAGATGATCTTGCTGCGCGTTCTCAAAAGAGAACTGATCACCCTAGCCACCTTCCAATGGTTTTCAAGCGATGTTGTTTTTATAAAATCCGGTTGAATCCCAACAAGTGCGTTTTCATGGTTACATCCGGTCAGTTGTTAGGGTTCATTGTGTCAAATGAAGGGATTCATGTTGATCCCTTCAAGGTTGAGGCAATAGTTTGGTTGCCTCCTCCGTCCACAATTCATCAACATCAGAGTCTTCAAGGGAAGGCTAATTTCTTAAGGTGGTTTATAGCGAACTATGCTGAGATCACTAAAGGGTTCATGCGGTTGCTATGGAAAGGAGTTCCATTTGTATGGGATGACTTTGCGCAATGATCGATTGATGCTTTGAAAAAAGCACTAGTCTCTACCCCGCTTTTGAGTCCACTGGATTATGGCAGAGACTTCCTTTTATATATCACTACAGCAGAATCAACCATTGGTATGTAACTGGTTCAGGAGGATGATGCTCTCACCGAGCATGTGATTTATTATTTGAGCTGAGGCTTAATAGGTCCTGAACTTCGCTATTCACTGGTTGAGAAGTTGGCCTTGGCAGCCGTCCATGCTATCCAGTAGCTCCATCATTATATCTTGCTATGCAAAACTTTTGTCTTAGCAGCAGTCAATCCATTTCAATTTGTCCTCATTAGGCGAGGGATTGGGGGCAAATATAATAGATGGATAGCCATCTTGTAAGAATTTGATCTCGAGTTTTTGTCTGCAAAGTCTAAGAAATCCATGGTTTTCGCTGAGCTGATTTATGAGTTGCCTTGTGGAGAGGATACGGTTTATGAGGAAAGTTTTCCTGACGAACATTTATTCCTCATCTCTTCACTCGACCCTTGGTATGGAGATATCATTGTCTATCTCCAGACTTCGAAGTTTCCCTCTACTTTCTTCAAGGATGAACGCCGTAAATTACGTCACCTGGCTAAGAACTATGTTATCATTGGTGATACCTTATACCGTCGAGGGGTTGATTCAATCCTTCGGCGCTGTTTAACCTTGGAGGAAGCAGAGTTAGTGCTTAATGATTGCCATAGTGGAGCTTGTGGTGGTCATCTATCAGGGCTTGCTACAGCCTAGCGCATCTTACCTGCTGGCTATTTTTGGCCTTCACTTTTTAAAGACTGTGTGGAAGCAGTCAAACTTTGCCACCCTTTTCAGATCTTTACTCGAAAGATGCATGCTCATCCAGCTCCTCTTTTTCCCGTTGTCACAGTCGGTCCTTTTACTAAGGGGGGTATTGATTTTACAACTTGTAATCCGCCTTCAGCAGCGAATCACAAGTACATTATTGTGGCCGTAGACTAATTTACGAAGTGGGCCGAAGCCATGCCCACTTATAAAAATGATAGTGACACGGCAACTTTGTTTCTCTTCAATCAGGTTATATCAAGATTTGGTGTCCCGAGAGAGATTTTCACTGATCATGGCAGTCACTTCCAGAACCAACTGATGTCTGAATTGGCTCTTAAATTAGGTTTTCGTCAAGAGCATTCGTCTCCTTATTATCCTCAGGCCAATGGACAGGTCGAGGCAGTCAATAAAACTCTTAAGACGATACTCCAACGGACAATCAACGAAAATCGGTCCAATTGGCACGTCATGTTGTATTTGACTCTTTGGGCATACCGGACCTCCGTAAAGACTGCTACTGGTTTTACGCCTTTTCAGTTAGTTTACGGGATGGAATCTATCTTTCCGATCGAATGCAAAATTGCATCTCTCAAGTTAGCTGTAGAGCTTCTTCCAGAGACTTCAAGTCTCAAAGAGTGCATCCTTCACTTGGAACATCTTGATGAGCAACGTCGAGATGCGGCCACGATGAATGAGGCCCATAAGAAAAGGGTAAAAAAGCAGTATGATAAATCTGTCCATCCTCGAGTCTTTTCTGAAGGCGACCTTGTCTTGGTCTATGACCAAGATAAAGACGCCTTGGGGGCAGGAAAATTTAAGCCTATGTGGTACGGTCCTTTCATTATTAAACGAATTTTAGAAAAAGGGTCGTATGAGTTAATCGATTTTGAGGGAAACAAGCTGGCAGAGCCCCGAAACGGGCTCTACCTA